>QXEO01000896.1:506274-787528 GCA_007115705.1 Dactylis glomerata
GCCAGAGGCAAGCATGGCGATGAAGAAGACCTCCGGTGGCGATTCCCTCTCTCCGGCAGGGTGCCGGGAAGAGCTTCTGGACCCTCCCGATCTCGGGTCGACGATGGCGGCGGATCGCGATGTGTTTCTGGAAAAGTGATCGGGTATTTAGGTTTTTCCTGTCGGGGGGTCTTTATAGGTGAAGGGGTAGCGTCAGAGGTGGACCAGGGTGGTCTCACCCATAGGGGGCGCGGGCCAGGGGCTGGCCGCGCCGCCCTATGGTGAGGCCAGCCTCTGGCTCAGCTCTGACTCCTCTTCGGTCTTCTGGAAGCTTCGTTTAATATCTGGATATTTGACTTTTGTTTCGTCCAATTCCGAGAATATTTCCTGTGTAACTTTTCTGAAACACAAAAATAGCAGAAAACAGGGAACTGGCACTATGGCATCTTGTTAATAGGTTAGTTCCAGAAAATGCATAAAATGCCACGAAGTGTAACGAAACACTAAGCAAATGGTGTAAAAACAAGCATGGAGCATCAAAAATTATAGATACGTTTGAGACGTATCAGTATCCAACACTTGTGACAAAGAATTCAACAGGCTGGCGCAAACTTTCGACATGACAGCAGAATACGCAAGGCTGAAAGGCAAAACTGACCATAACGTGCTACCCGACGTTGGACGATCCCTGCCAGATCAGGCTTTCGATGCAACCCAAGACTCAAAGAAAATCCAGGTCCACCCTATGGACCCGAACAAAACCACTTCCATAGCAGTAAACCTGGATCCTGCATAGGAAAGCGTGCTCGTCGAGTTCCTCCGTGAGCGCTGGGAAATCTTCGCCTGGTGTCCTTTAGACATGCCAGGGGTTCCCAGGGAACTCGTCGAGCACGCACTAAATGTGGATCCTAAAGCAAAACCAGTCAAGCAGCCATTGAGATGATTTGATGAACCCAAAAGAAAAGCAATAGCATCCGAGCTACACAGGCTAGAAAATGCAGGGTTCATCCGAGAAATCAAAACATTGACTTGGGTATCTAATCCAGTTATTGTCCCCAAGAAAAATATAGACGTACAAAGAGTATGTGTCGACTACAGATCTCTCAACAAGCACTGTCCAAAGGATCCCTTTCCCCTACCTCGCATTGATCAAATAATAGACTCAACAGCGGGGTGTGCGAGGCTTTCCTTCCTGGACGCATATTCTGGTTACAATCAGATCAAACTGAAGAAAGAAGATGAGGAAAAAAAAGCTTTTATCACACCATACGGTGTGTTCTGCTATCAAGTCATGCCTTTTGGCTTAAAAAACGCAGGAGCAACCTACCAACGGATGATGCAAAACTGCCTCAGAAATCAAATAGGACGCAACATTCAAGTCTATATCGACGATGTGGTTATCACCACAAGAAAAGAAGAGTCATTAATCAGTGATTTGGCAGAAACCTTTGACAACCTAAACAGATACAAGCTCAAGCTTAACCCGACAAAATGTTCCTTTGGGGTATCTGCAGGGCAACTTCTAGGTTTCCTGGTATCAGCAAGAGGAATAGAAGCAAACCCAGAGAAAATCCAAGCAATATTAACAATGGGGAAACCAACAAAGTTGCACGACATCCAGAAGCTTGCCGGGCGCGTCGCAGCGCAAAGTCGATTCGTCGCACAATTGGGAGAAAAAGCGCTTCCTTTCTATGCACTCATGAAAAAATCAGACGACAAATTCGAGTGGACAGAAGAAGCAGATGCAGCCTTTGCACAATTGAAGAAAGTGCTCTCCACACCACCGGTGTTGGTCGCACCAAATGAAAAAGAGCCACTGCTATTATATATTGCCGCAACACATCAAGTGGTAAGCACAGTATTAGTAGTCAAAAGAAGTGAAGAGGGAAAAGCTCATGGAGTACAGAGGCCAGTGTATTTCCTCAGTGAAGTACTATCCCCAACAAAGCAGAGGTACCCGCACTATCAGAAGCTCGCATACAGCGTATTCACAATAGCACGAAAGCTACGGCAGTATTTCGCGGTGCATCCAATCATAGTGATTAACGAAGCGCCACCATCCAATATATTGAACAACCCGTCAGCAACAGGACGTGTCTCCCTATGGGGAATCGAATTAACACCCCTGGACATCACGTACGAAAAGCGAAAGGCAATCAAGTCCCAAGTTTTAACGGACTTCACAGCAGAGTGGCTAGAGCTACAAAACATAGGGCCACCAGATCTATCAAGTGTGTGGACAATGTACTTAGACGGGCCAAAAAGAATCCGACGCGCAAGAGCATGAGTAGTTCTGATATCACCACAAGGCGACAAGTTAAAGTACGTTTTAAGAATGAGTTTTCCTCAAGCTTCCAACAATGAAGCCGAATACGAGGCTCTGTTACACGGAATGAAAATGGCCAAAGCATGCGGAGCAACTCAACTGAAAATATTCGGGGACTCGAATCTTGTCGTCCAACAAGTGATGAACCGATGTGACACCGTTAGTGACAATATGATAGCATACAAAAACTTATACTACTATCTCGAGGGAACATTCGATGGATGTGAAGTCTCGCACGTCAGCAGAGCCAACAACGAGGAAGCCGGCAATTTAGCAAATATCGGGTCGCAGTGCCTGCCCGTACCACCAGGAGTCTTTTGGGAAGAAATCATAGAAAGATCAATAAAGAACAACAAAACTTCGACTACAGAAGAACAAGGACAGCACCCAACAACGGGCTCGGGGGCTGGCAAGTCTGGCGTCGGAAGCACAGCCGAACCAGAAGAAGTCATGATGATTGCAGAAGCCTGGATGCAGCCATATTTGGCGTACATGATAAATAAAACACTACCCGAAGACACAGTAGAAGCAAAAAGGATAATACAACGATCCAAGGCTTTCGTCGTGTTGCAAGGGAAGCTGTACAAGAAAAGTATAACTGGCGTTTTACAACGGTGCGTCACTCCCCAGGAGGGACAAGAAATATTAAAAGATATCCACGCAGGAATATGTGGGCATCACGCTAGCAGCAGGGCTATCGCAGCCAAAGCTTTTCGTGCAGGTTTCTACTGGCTAACAGCCATAGAAGACGCAAAAGATATAATCAGAAAGTGCGAAGCTTGTCAACGGTTCGCATCTCGACCACATGCACCAGCAGCAGAGCTACAACCGATACCATTAGCATGGCCTTTTGCACAATGGGGTCTCGACATGGTAGGCAAATTACACAAGTCTTGGCCAGGAGGGCATGTCTACATGTTGGTGGCAGTAGACAAATTTACCAAATGGGTAGAAACAGCCCCAGTAACAACCCAAGATTCCACAGCAGCAATCAACTTCATCAAGTCTATAGTATTTTGATTTGGAGTGCCGCACACCATCATGACAGACAATGGGACAAACTTCACATCAAAAGAGTTCAAGAGTTACTGTGAAAGTATGGGAATCAAATTGAAATTCGCATCGGTAGCACATCCAAAGACAAACAGACAGGTGGAGAAAGCCAATGGCTTAATATGCAATGGGATAAAAAGAGGTTGTTGGCACCTCTGGAGAAAGCCAAACATGCCTGGGTAGACGAGCTACCCTCCGTGCTTTGGAGCCTTCGAACAACACCCAATGCAGCTACCCAAGAAACTCCATTTTTTCTGGTCCATGGTGCAGAAGCCGTGCTTCCAGTCGAAATCACGCATGAGGCCCCAAGAATTGTGGCTTACGATGAAACAACTTCTACAGAAGCTCTACAAGACGATGTTGATGCACTCGACGATGCAAGAGACGTAGCACTCGCCAGAGCTACGCAATACCAGCAAAATCTACGAAACTACCATAGTAGTTGAGTTCGTCCACGATCTTTCGTGATAGGAGATTTAGTCTTGCGACTAAAGCAAGACGGTCATGGCAAATTAGAGTCCCCATGGGTAGGACCTTACATCGTGACAGAAGTAATACCAAGAGGAGCTTATCGACTATAAGACAAGAAAACGGGGAAAGATGAGAGCAACCCATGGAATGCAGAGCAACTATGGCGGTTCTATGCATAGAAGGAGTATGGCGACAAGAAACTTTTGAGTCATGACCCTCTGAACCCAGAACATGAGGCCACGGGTCGGGTTCTTTGGGTCAACTCGATAATATGTATGGGCATTTTTCTATTTTTTCACCCGGGGGCTCTGACCCTCAAGTCGTATGAAATAAAGTAAACAAATTGTTGAGATCCAGTATTCGCGATTATCTGAGAAATATTACAAGGTTGTTCGCAACCCGATATTCGACAACATAAGCACGGTTCAAGATAACCCGATAATAAATCAAAAGGCATACCTCGGAACAACGATTCGTTCCCATGGTCTATTAATAGAGGTGGTACACAATAAAATTCATCACGACTACTTATTACATATAAGGATAACCAGAGCAAGAGATTACATAAAAGGAGTATCTACTGAAAGTGTACTTTAGCTTCGTACTCCTTCTAGCACTGAGTACAATCGTAGATCTTCACATCAAACTTCGACGTACCGCAATGGTAGTCGAAGATCATGAAGAACCCTTGATGGAGGTCATGGTTTTCTGCAAATTGAGACCCGCCACCCTTGAAGTACATCTCGCCGTCTCCATCGTACCAGACCTCGACTTCATAGGGAGTTCCTCCTCCAGAGTGTTCGTGAAGAACTGCTTCCCGTAGCTCCCATCCATCCATGAACTTGGTGAACTTTAGCGGTACCCGCTGAATCTCGTGGCATTGAGCGCCGGCGATGCAGAAGAAGAAATACATTTTGGGCGGAGGAGGAGGAGAAGCATTATGTGGCGGAGCGCTCGGACCTGGTGCAGCAACAGAAACCCTGGGCTTGTTTTTACTTCCCACAGGGCGGCCAGGGCACCGCTTCACAGGAGCGGACGACGAGGCTACGGCAGCAGGGTCCTTGGACTTGTTCTTACTACCGCGAGGGCGGCTGCGACCTCGCTTTTCCACCGGAGCACCGATGCTCAGATGCAATCCACCTGCATCAGCCATGGAGACAAGTGCTAGGAGGAAGAACCCTAGATGAGATGAGGAAGAAGAAGACGATGCGGCAGAGGAAGATAGCAATGAAGGGATTAGGGTTTTTACCCTCGCCAACATGGTTTATTTATAAGTAATCTTTAAATGGGCCTCCACAAATTAAAGGTCCAAGTACATCTACGGGCCCACGAGCAGAAGCTAAGACAGCATCAGCATATCAAAGGCAAGACACAAAGGAGAAAAATGTAGTATGGATGAATAAATTACAGAAGTATGTCAAGGAACAAACCGCAACTCATCATAGACTCGGGGTCTTATATCGTTCGAAAGGACATGAAGAATATTTAAAGAACAATTGTGCCAAGACTATCACAGGAGGCAAGCTATTAGGCGACAATACTATATTTTGAGCCTATACCCAAAAAAAAATCAGCTATAACCTCATGGGCTACTCCCATCGGGAGCGCTAGCCGCGCACCCGATAAAAACAAAAAGACAATTTTGAGAAAGAATTCGACAAGAAGAGAAGAAGGAATTGGAGACTATGATCGGCCACAAGTGTCCGCCCATAGCCTCGGGGGCTACTTACATCAGGAGCACTGTCGTACGCCTGATGGCAATAGACCGAAGGAAAATATAACATGTGCAATCGACTACTTTTCATTGGTAATGAAATTATGACTTCATTGTCGACAAAATAAAGGTCGATCACTCCCATCGGGAGCCATTTTATCTATAAAAGAGCAATTCGAATATCTTGTATATTCCAACAGTCAAACAAGGTTGCGACATACAAATTCTCGAGTTGCGTCATTGCGACAGAACTCGAATTCCATGATTGAAATATATCGTGAAGGTAAGACCCCAGGATCCGTCCTGTGTGGCCTGGTATATGATACGTTGCGAACGTATCTATAATTTTTGATGCTCCATGCTTGTTTTACACCAACTACTATATGTTTTGTCTATACTTTGTGGCACTTTTATGATTTATTTGGACTAACCTACTAATAGTTGCAAAAGTGCACAATGTTCTTGTTTTACACTTTGATGTGTAGGAATTACCAAGAATATAAGTGGAAACCTTGTTGGAGTCAAATTGGGACTTTCCTGAAATCTGTGACAGAACTCTTTTCGAAGATGGTCACGTTACGGGTCGAAGACGGCATCAAACGGAAAACTCTTCAACTACAAAGTTATAGGGAATTTTACGACAAACGTTCTGGACATAAAATTCGCCTGGTTCCGAGTCCGGACGGCCGAGTTAGGCCCGATCTAGTGCGACCCAAGATGGAGAGACGGAAATCCGAGAAGCTATATAAGGGGAGGAAACCTAACTCGTGGGGGACACCTTCACCCACGAATTTGCAGCCACCAGAGCCATGTTTTTGCCTCCCCCATGGATCCCATCTCCATGGGGGAGGGCTCCCATGAAGCTATGAAGGAAGAGGGCTAAGGGGCGGCGCTCCCCCATGATGCTGGCGGTGGGGGAGTCCCCCGCGCCGGCGCCGCCACCGCCCACGCCCCTCGCTGCTCATCTCCGCCATCTTCACCGCTATCTTTATTACCAAATCCTCCTATTATGCAGTGGTTCATCCTCCCACACATCTCTGTACCGTCCTATGTAAACATGGTGTTTGATGCTATAATATTTATCCTATGATCTATGTCATGTTTGCATATTTTATTTGTTCTTAGATTGATTTGTTGAATGTCTTTGGTTCATTAGAGTTGTATGTTGATATGGTACTGTCCTTTGGTGTCCATTATATTTATGCGCTCTTGGATTAAACATCTTAGGGTTAGTAGTATGTGCAAAAGGAAGGGGGTAGTTCTGCCGGAGTGACAAAAACCTGAGGACGCGAACCGGAACGTTGCACGTATGGGAGTAAGAGGACCATTAACTTAAGGCTATGGTTGGGGAAACCTTAATGTATTGTTAGTATTTGCGGATGCTTGCTAACAATCCAATCATATAGTACTTGTATTTCTAAGTAGTGAAGTGCTTGTATATTTAGCCTCTCCCACATAGAAAACTGCATCGAAGACAATAAACCCGATTTATTCACTAATTGAACTTAGACAAAGCTACCACTATTACCACCACTTTTCCACACTCATGGTACTGTTAGTTTATGGTTACTTAGTATATTTTATTGCTGCAGCACTAACAATTACTTTCTTGTATTTATTATCTTGCAAAGCTATCTCTCATACCCATATTGTTGCTCTAGTTTTATTTCCTAGATAATGCAAATGTTTAGTGTGTGTAGAGTTGTATCAGTGGTTGATAGAACTTGAGAGAACATTTATCCTACCTTTAGCTCCTCGTTGGGTTCGACACTCTTACTTATCGAAAAGGCTACACACGATCCCCTATACTTGTGGGATAATAGTATACGCACATGAATGCGCTCTGCTAGTAATTATCCGTGTCTACGACGCGAAGAAAATCCTGGTGGACGCACTGGGTACCCTGAGAACCACTGGGACCCATTGTTTGTAAGTGCTAAATGCGGCAAAAGAATGGGTTTGACCAGTTTCCTGGATTCAAGTCCAAGGGGATTGAATTTGAAGTAGGTGACAAGTATCTGTTCTGGCAGTTTGGGGATGCGAAGCTTACGTCAAGAAGTTGATGCCGGACAAGCTCGAACCCAAAGCGGAGAAATGCATCTTCATAGGATACCCTAAGGAAACGATTGGGTATACCTTCTACCACAGATCCGAAGGCAAAGTATGTGTTGCTAAGAACGGATCCTTTCTTGAGAAGGAGTTTCTCTCGAAAGAAGTGAGTGGGAGGAAGGTAGAGCTAGACGAGGTTATTGAACCTTCTCTCGAATTGGACAGTAGCGCAGCACCCAAAGTTGTTCCGGTGCCGCTTGCACCAACAGGAGAGGAAGCTAATGACGAGGATCATGAAACTTCAAATGATGCTACTACTGAACTTCGCAGGTCAACAAGGTCGCGTGCCACTCCTGAGTGGTACGGCAACCTGATACGTCTCAAACGTATCTATAATTTTTGATGCTCCATGCTTGTTCTTATACCATTTGCTTAGTGTTTTGTTACACTTCGTGGCACTTTTATGCATTTTCCGGGACTAACCTATTAACAAGATGCCACAGTGCTAGTTCCCTGTTTTCTGCTGTTTTTGTGTTTCAGAAAAGTTACACAGGAAATATTCTCGAAATTGGACGAAACAAAAGCCGAACCTCCTAATATTTACTGAAGCTTCCAAAAGACCGAAGAGGAGATGGAGAGGGGCCAGGGGCCAGCCTCACCACCAGGGGGCGCGGCACAGCCCCTGGCCGCGCCGCCCTATGGTGAGGCCCCCCTGGTCCACTTCTGACGCTGCCCCTTCGCCTATGAAGACCCCCCGACGGGAAAAACCTAAACACCCGATCAATTTTCTAGAAACACATCGCGATCCGCCGCCGTTGTCGACCCGAGATCAGGAGGGTCCAGAAGCTCTTCCCAGCACCCTGCCGGAGAGGGGACTCGCCACCGAAGGTCTTCTTCATCGCCATGCTTGCCTCCGGCGCGATGAGTGAGTATTCTACCTTGGACTATGGGTCCATAGCAGTAGCTAGATGGTTGTCTTCTCCACCATGTGCTTCATGTTTAGATCTCATGAGCTGCCTTACATTATCGAGATCATCTTTGTGTAATTCTACATGTTGTGTTTGTTGGGATCCGATGAATATTGGTGTTATGTTAAGTTGATGTGCTGAATTTTATCATATGTTTTCTCTATGTTGTTTATGATCTTGCATGCTCTCCGTTGTTAGTAGCTATCTTGGCCAAGTAGATACTAGTGACTCCAAGAGGGGGTATTTATGCTCGATAGTTGGGTTCATGCCTCTATTTAATCTGGGGGAGTGACAGAAACCTCTAAGGTTGTAGATGTGCTATTGCCACTAGGGAGAAAACAACATTCTTGTGTCCAAGGACATTCGTTTTGTTTACATTACACACTTTGCTTAATGCAGTTATCTATTGTTCGCAACTTAATACTCATGGGGTGTTCGGACGATATCCCCGTGGGTGGATTATTAGTCATAGATGCAGTTGGATGGCGGTCTATATATTTTGTTGTAATGCCAAGAGTAAATCTCATAGTGATCCTCGTGACATATGCACGTTATCTTTATTCTATCAATTGCCCAACTATAATTTGTTTACCCAGCATGTTGTTATTTATCTTATGGAGAGACACCACTAGTGAACTGTGGACCCCGGTCCAATTTCCTTTACATTGCTTATACCGTTTTACTTTTACTCGCACTATTTACTTTCTCGCATACTACTACTGTTTTTCACTCAATACACTCATACCTTTGTTTACAGCAAACCGGTGAGATTGACAACCTCATCGTAAGTTGGGAGCAAAGTTCTTGGTTGTGTTGTGTGCAGGTTTCACATTGTTGCTGGTGCAAAGCAAAGCCCTGGACGAGGCGCCCTATAAATTGTCTGGAGCTGTCGCAAAGCTAGCATGCATCACCTTCTGACGTTTGGCTTTTTCCTACTAGTTCGATAAACCTCGGTTTTTTACTGAGGGAAAACTTGCTACTGTGCTCATCATACCTTCCTCTTGGGGTTCCCAACTGGGTGGTTATCTGCCCGCATCAAGCAATAATTTTCTGGCGCCGTTGCTGGGAAAAAGAAGACTTCTGCAAGGGGAGTTTCACACGCACATCCTTTACTTTGTTTTAGTTTTGCTTTACTTTATTTTTGCTTGCATCGTTTTATCAAAAACACAAAAAAATTAGTTTCCTATTAGTTGCTATTTTTACTTGCCTGCTTTTAGTTTTGTTAGAATGAGTAATCCTGAAGTTAAAGTTTGTACTTTTAAGCAACAAGAGGGAGAGAGCTTGAAAGATGCTTGGTACCATATTAGCAATTCTCATCATAGGTGTACGAAGAAGCATTCTACCATGATCCTCCTTAGAAATTTTTATGTTGGCATATCTAGTTGGAATAGTTACGTTCTTGATACTCTTGCAGGAGGTAATTTTCTGGGTACTCCCGCTCTTGAAGCATGCACTTTAATAGAAAGTTTAGTGAGAGTACCACCTATTCATGTTGTTAAAACTGAGATCACTTTGGAGGAAGTTATAGAAAAACTAGGCTCTTTAGAAAAGAGTTTGCCAAATATCCTTGATAACGCTAGCCGGGTTAATGAATCGATAGAAAGTATCGGTAAGAGAATCACTATTTTAGAGGCTAGCACTACTCTTGATGGTCAAAACCTTAGTATTGGTAAACTAGAGGAGTCTATGGAAACTTTGAGTTCAATTTTCTCTTCTCTTAAGTTTAAGAAGGAGAAAGCTTTTGTTGAAAAAGAGCAAAAAATTATGTATGTTCCCAAGGTGTCTGTGCCTAAACCTAACATGTTTTTAAGATTGGTAAGACTTTTAGTTCAACTAAGAGTGACTTGCAGGTTGAATCATCTTCGGGAACTTCTAAACTTCCTAGTGTGGTAAGTGGTGATCTTGAGGAAACCGTTGATCTTAATGCCTCTTTCAAAAATACTTGATTTGCACATTTTTGCGCCTAGCTCAAAGGCGTTAAAGAAAAGCACTCTTGGGAGATAACCCATTGTTTTACTTTCAGTTTTTTTCCTTTTATTTGAGTCTTGGAAGTTATTACTACTGTAATAACCGCTCCTTATCCTTTTTATTTCATTTTTGTGCCAAGAGAAACCTCTAATTTTAGTGAGGTAAGATTTGGGGATGTTGCTGTCCTGAAACAGATTTCGGTCCTGCACCGTAAAAATTTGTGAAAATTCTCAGAATATCTTTTTGACCTGAGATTTCTTGTGCATATGACCCAGGTTATATTCAAACTTTTATTAGTTTTATACTTTTTGATTTGAGCAACAGAAAACCCTCGAAAAAATCGACCTTTGTCAGCTGTTCTGTTTTGACAGATTTCTGCCACTATTTGTGTTTGCCTCTCGATCGCTTTCTTTTTGAGTTCTTTTGATCACGGAGTTTTTGGGAAAGTTGATACAGTAGTATATGCTTTATATGTGGTGGTTTTGAGTTGAAATCTGAACCAAAAATGGGTTTATTCATTATTATGTTTACACTAATGTTGCTAATAGAATTGTGTTGAGTTTTGTATGAAGGAAGTTTTCAAGTGTAGGGATTGGAGAATGATGAGATGATTTGAAGAATGGACAAAAGCTCAAGCTTGGGGATGCCCATATCACCTCAAGAAATATCCAAGAGGTACAAGCGTCAAAGCTTGGGGATGCCCCCGAGGCACCCCTTCTTCATCGGCAAAAATCAGGTCACCTTTCAACACACTATATTTTTATTGCTTCATGCACTATGCGTTTTTCTTGGAGCGTCTTTACTTTAGTTTTCAGTTTTATTTTGTTTTGTTTGCTGCAATAAATGGTTGGACCCCAACAAATTTCTTTTGGAGAAGATTACTTGATTTTCATTTGCCAAGAACACTCCGTTTTTTACTCTTATCGTTCAACGAGTGTTCTCTTTTTCTAGAACTGCGTTTAGTTTTCGTTTTTCGCCTTGATTTTTGTTCAGATCTTCTTCTATCTTTATATCAAGGTGTATTTTGACCTCTGGTCCATGTTGGTTTTCATCAAAAGAGTTGTTTCAAAAAGGTTCGAATGGTGTTGGAAAAGAGAAAAAGTTTCATGCAGAAAAGTGGTACAAAAAGGAGCTTGTTTAGACTGCGGCTTAGACTTTTGCATGTCGTGCTTGATGTCATTTTGATAGTATGCTGAGTGGTTTTGCTGTAGCATGACTTGTCTCAAATGACTGAGATTGCTTAATGAGCCTTTGAAAAAATCATGCGTTGTTTTTATTATTTGGAAGCATTAATTTGGTTTTCTCCAAGAGGGGGTATTTATGCTCGATAGTTGGGTTCATGCCTCTATTTAATCTGGGGGAGTGACAGAAACCTCTAAGGTTGTAGATGTGTTGTTGCCACTAGGGAGAAAACAACATTCTTGTGTCCAAGGACATTTGTTTTGTTTACATTACACACTTTGCTTAATGCAGTTATCTGTTGTTCGCAACTTAATACTCGTGGGGTGTTCAGACGATATCCCCGTGGGTGGATTATTAGTCATAGATGCAGTTGGATGGTGGTCTATGTATTTTGTTGTAATGCCCAGAGTAAATCTCATAGTGATCCTCGTGACATATGCACGCTATCTTTATTCTATCAATTGCCCAATTGTAATTTGTTTACCCATCATGTTGTTATTTATCTTATGGAGAGACACCACTAGTGAACTGTGGACCCCGGTCCAATTTCCTTTACATTGCTTACACCGTTTTACTTTTACTCGCACTGTTTACTTTCTTGCATACTACTACTATTTTCCACTCGATACGCTCATACCTTTGTTTACAACAAACCGGTGAGATTGACAACCTCATCGTAAGTTGGGAGCAAAGTTCTTGGTTGTGTTGTGTGCAGGTTCCATGTTGTTGCTGGTGCAAAGCAAAGCCCTGGACGAGGCACCCTATAAATTGTCCGGAGCTATTGCGAAGCTAGCAGGCATCACCTTCTGACGTTTGGCTTTTTCCTACTGGTTCGATAAACCTCAGTTTCTTACTGAGGGAAAACTTGCTACTGTGCTTATCATACCTTCCTCTTGGGGTTCCCAACTGGGTGGTTATCTGCCCGCATCACGCACAACCCTATCTTAACCGTCATGTTGTTAGACAACAATGAACCTATGAACTATGAGGAAGCGATGATGAGCCCAGACTCTGGGAAATGGCTAGAGGCCATGAAATCCGAATTGGGATCCATGAGCAAAAACCAAGTATGGACTTTGGTGGACCCTCCTAGCAATCGTAAGGCCGTTGAGTGCAAATGGATTTTCAAGAAGAAAATGGATGCGGATGGTAATGTTACCGTCTACAAGGCTTGGCTTGTCGCAAAAGGTTTTCAGCAAGTTCAAGGTGTTGACTACGATGAGACTTTCTCTCCCGTAGCGATGTTTAAGTCCATTCGGATTTTATTAGCAATTGCTGCGTTTCATGATTATGAAATTTGGCAGATGGATGTCAAGACTGCGTTCCTCAATGGCAACATTGATGAAGAGTTGTATATGATGCAGCCCGAAGGTTTTGTCGATCCTAAGGATGCTGATAAGGTGTGCAAACTTCGGCGTTCCATTTATGGGCTGAAGCAAGCATCCCGGAGTTGGAACCTTCGTTTTGATCAAGTGATCAAGAGTTTTGGATTTGTTCCAAATTGCTACGAAGCTTGTGTCTACAAGAAAGTGAGTGGGAGCTCGGTGACATTTTTAGTACAATATGTGGATGACATATTGATTATTGGAAATGACATTGGTATGCTTAATGATGTGAAGAGTTATTTGAATAAATGTTTTTCAATGAAAGACCTAGGAGAAGCTGCTTATATATTAGGCATCAAAATCTATAGAGATAGAGAAAGACGCCTAATATTTTAAGCCAAAGTACATACCTGGACAAAGTTCTGAAAAGGTTCAGAATGGATAAAGCAAAGAAAGGTTCATTGCCCATGTTGTCAGGTAAAATATTGAGCAAGGCTCAGTGTCCAGCTACGGTAAAAGATAGAGAAACTATGAGCAAAGTGCCATAAGCCTTGGCCATAGGTTCTATCATGTATGCCATGTTGTGTACTAGACCGGATGTGTCCAATGCTCTTAGTTTGGCGAGCAGATACCAAAGTGATCCAAGAGTGGAACACTGGACAGCCGTAAAGAACATCCTAAAGTATTTAAATAGGACTAAAGAAATGTTCTTGGTCTATGGAGGTGATGAGGAGCTCGTCGTAAAAGGTTACGTCGACGCTAGCTTCGACACCGACCCGGATAATTCTAAATCTCAGACAGGATACGTATATATTTTGAATGGTGGAGCTGTGAGCTGGAGAAGCTGCAAGCAAAGCGTGATCGCGGGATCTACAATAGAAGCGGAATACATGGCTGCTTCAGAAGCATCAAGTGAAGGTGTTTGGATCAGGAACTTCATCACTGAGCTTGGTGTGGTTCCAAGTGCCTTGGACCCACTGGAGATATTGTGCGACAACACTAGCGCCATAGCACTGGCTAAGGAACCAAGATATCATCGAAAGACCAAGCACATCAACCGCCGTTTCCATATAATTTGAGATTATATATCAGATGGAGATCTGAAGATTAGTAGAGTACATACGGATCTGAATGTCGCGGATCCGTTGACTAAACCTCTTCCACGAGCAAAACATGATCAGCACCTTAATGCCATGGGTGTTAGATTGTTACCAGATGTAAACTAGATTATTGACTCTAGTGCAAGTGGGAGACTGTTGGAATTATGCCCTAGAGGCAATAATAAAGATGTTATTATTATAATTCTTGTTTATGATAATGTTTATATTCCATGCTAGAATTGTATTAAGCGGAAACTTTAATACTTGTGTGGTTTATGAACAACACTGTGTCCCTAGTACGCCTCTATGGACTAGCTCATTGATTAATGATGGTTAAGGTTTCCTGACCATAGACATGAGTTGTCAATTAATAATGAGATCATGTCATTAGGAGAATGATGTGATGGACAGACCCAAATAAAGTACAGCAATTAGATTGTGTCATTGTGTTCATCTTTGCGAAGCTTTTTCCTATGTCATGTATTGTGTTCCTTAGACCATGAGATAATGCAACTCCCTAGTACCAGAAGAGAGCTTTGAGGTCATCAAACGTCATCATATGAAATGGTGATCATAAAGGTGTCTCTCAGGTGATTAGAAAGTACTTGTTGGGTTGTATGTATCGAGATGGAATTTGTCCCTCCCGAGTCGGAGAGATGTACTTCGGGCCCACTCGGTAATTAATATCAACACCGCTTGCAAGCACGCGGTTAAGGAGTTAATCACAAAGTGATATCGGATTACAAAACGAGTAAAGTACTTGCTGTGAACGAGATTGAACTAGGTATGCCGATACCGACGATCGAATCTCGGGCGAGTAAAATATCGCGAGACTAAGGGAATACAAATATGAGATTGATTCAATCCTGATATCGTGGTTCATCCGATATGATCATCGCTGAGTGCGTGGGAGTCAATATGGATTTCCAGATCCCGTTATTGATTATTGATGGAGATCATGTCCACGTATTCTCGAACCCGTAGGGTCACACACTTAACGCAAATCGACGCTGGGTAGTTTCGAGATCTATGTGAAACTGTTTTGGAAGTCACGGAATTGTTCCGGGTGGAAAATATTAGTATTTATTAATTATATGAATTAATAAATATTGAGCATTATTTATTTAGAAGAAATAAATGAAAGAAAAAAAAGAAAAAAGGGGGGGTGCAGCGGCCAGGGCACGCCCTGGCACGCTCGATAGGATCGAAGCGGCCAGGGGCGAACTTGGCGCTCGCTGCAAAGGCCGGCCAGGCCGGGTGGGCCACATGGGCCGCTTTTGCCAGATGGGCCGGCTGCCAGGAAGTTTCCTGCTAGGTACGCACGCATGCACGCTCGCGATGCGATCCGAGCGCTAGCTCCTAGCGGCGGCTTTGTTGCGTGCGGTAGGCGCTGACTCCTCGACCTAGCCCCTGTTACAAGTCACAGGTGCTATAAAAGGACTAAAGGACCGGCAGTTTTAGGTTTGACCTAATTCCCGCGGAGCCGCTGCCCGCTTTCTGAAGCCTCCTTTCTCCGTTCTTTCTCCACCACGCAAACAGGCGAAGCCCTATTGGCGCATACTCTCCACCATAGACACCACGCCGTCGTGCTGTCGATCCCATCTACCACTCCACCATATCTCGCTGGACCGGGAAGGTGGAGTCATTGGTGCGCTGTACGTGTGCATCTCTTGGAGGCATCGCCACTTGCAGTGTTGGATCTGATCGGATCGCGAAGAGGAGAAGGCTAGTACGACTACATCATCCACGTTCTGTTGAACGTTTCCGCTGTGTGATTTCTTCAAGGGTATGAAGATCTCATCTGTCTCTCTCGTTCATTACATCTCCTAGATTAGATCTTGGCTTTCTCATTCGCATTCGTAGGAATTTTTTTGATTTACTATGCTGCAAAACCCTTCATAATCCACTCGTAGGATATCATCTGAACAACCCTTGGGTATTAAGTTGCAAGCAACAGATTATCGCCTTAAGCAAAGTGTGTAATGTAAACAATACAAATGTCCTTGAACAAACGATTGTTATTTTCTCCCTAGTAGCAACAACACATCTACAACCTTAGAAGTTATTGTCACTCTCCCAGATTACTAGAGGCATGAACCCACTATCGAGCATAAATACTCCCTCTTGGAGTCACTAGCATCTACTCGGCCAAGATATCTACTAGCAACGGAGAGCATGCAAGATCACAAATAACATAGACATGATAAATCAACAATCAACTTGACATAGTACTCAATATTTATTGGATCCCAACAAACACAACATGTAGAATTACACAAAGATGATCTTGATCATGATAGGCAGCTCACAAGATCTACACATGAGGCGCATGGAGGAGAAGACAACCATCTAGCTACTGCTATGGACCCATGGTCCAGTGGTGGACTACTCACGCATCACTCCGGAGGCTGGCATGGTGATGAAGAAGGCCTCCGGTGCTGATTCCCCTCTCCGGCAGGGTGCCGGGAAGAGCTTCTAGACCCTCCCGATCTCGGGTCGACAACAGCGGCGGCTTGCAGTATGTTTCATGGAAAAGTGATCGGTCCCTTAGGGTTTTCCCGATGAAGGGAATTTATAGGCGGAAGGGCGATGTCAGAGGGTGGACCAGGGGCCCACACCACCTTGTGGCGCCGCCTCCTGGTCCTCCTCCGTCTCTCCTTTGGACTCCGTCTTCGTGTCAGGTAAATATGAACTTTGGCTTTCGTTTTGTCCAATTCCGGGAATATTTCCTGTGTAACTTTTCTGAAACACAAAAACATCAAAAAATAGGAACTGGCACTGTGACATCTTGTTAATAGGTTAGTTCCAGAAAATCCATAAGAATGCCATGAAGTGTAAACAAAACACAAAGCAATTTTCCCGGCAGATTTCTGCCTGCCGGAGAGCTTTTCTCTCTCTGGTGTTTTCCGCCCCGCAGAGGCGGCGGTGTCTAACTCTGAGCCCCCCCTTGACTTAGGTTTTCGGGGATGATGATGTACGCAAAGGGGCGAGACCAGACGTGGGCCAGGGTGGCCTCACGCAGGGCTGGCGCGGCCAGGGGGCTGGCCGCGCCACCCTGGCGTGTGGGGCCCCCCTGGCTCCTCTCGACTCCCTCTTCTGGCTTCCCGAGTCTTCTGGGAAAATATAATTTCTGGGTATTTTTCTAGAATTTTCCTGATCTTCAAAATATGGTCCCCTGATGGTCCTTTTTCCAGCAGAATCCTGACTCCGGCAGCAACTCCTCCGATGATCATCAAACATGTGAAAGCAAAGGAAATAACATAACTATCATATCTAAATATGAAATATATCAATGAATAACAGTAAATTATGATACAAAATAGTGATGCAAATTGGACGTATCAACCCCCCCAAGCTTAGACCTCGCTTGTCCCCAAGCGAAAACTAAACTCGGTAAACATGACCACAGGTTTATGGAGTGAAGTGTCGATAATCAAAATACGGACAAGAAGCATCACATTTACCAAGGCACAAATTATAATAAACAGCAACTTCCTTTTATAAGATATAGACTTGCAATGGGTAAAAGGGAATCACATGTAAAGATGCACAAGGTAAACTATAATTGGCAATGGCAAACCTTAGTTCTTGGTCAAAGGATGGAGAACAAACTATTCTCTCTTTTAAACGGAGCCTTTTAAAATAGAGCTAATATAGCAAAGACTATATGCTCAACAAATTAAACTTTTGCATTCAAAGAAAGCTTTCAAAGATATATTCCTTCAGACAAAAGCATTATACAAAACAAGGAAGATAATAAACATGATTAAACGGATCAACATATGGATGAGTGAAACATAACAACTCAAATGCTTGCTTTAGACAGAGGGAAATAGGTTGACTCAACATAAAAGTAAAAGAAAGGCCCTTCGCAGAGGGAAGCAGGGATTAAACATGTGACAAGGGTATAGTTAATAGAGCCCGCTAGTTGAGTACCCCTGAGGCCCGATAAGCTAGGCCCAATTGTAATGATAGTCGAATACGAGTTCTTACCGTATGTCGATATTGTAATCTGTATCGTACCCTACCCGATCCTCGAGACCTGGCCACCTATATATAGGGGCCAGGAGGGGACGGTGTAGGCCAGATTGAAAGCAAGCCAGGTCAAACACCCAAGTTTACTTTCGACACACACCTATTTCGACTAACTTTACCTTCGAGTTCATCCGACGCCCTATCTCCCCGATCCTAAGTCCTTCATCTAGGACATTTGTCGAGTTAACCCCTCGTCAATTGGCGCCGACCGTGGGGACTTGGGCGTTGGAATCATGAATTCGACGGCTTTTTCGCTTTTAGCCAACAGCAGTACAGAAATCGATGAAATGGAGTTGACAATCGGAAGCTTAAACATCCTCATCGGACCGTCGGGTTCATCTCGCCTCTCAGATCCGACGAAACAAGATTTATCGGCAAGTGAGCTCAAGACAACAGCAGTAATGGAATATTCCGAAGGCTCTTCCAGCGAGGTAAACTCGCCGGTCAGCCCAGAGGAAGTGCAAAAAGGAAAGATCGCAGAGGACAACGAAGAAAAGGAAAATTTTGACGTGGAAGTCCAACTCGAAGATCTCACGATCTGCCTCGATGATACTGCAGACAAGTCAACAGATACATGGAAGACAGGATTAGAGCTTTCTGAGGATAGTAACTCGATCTTCTCAAGCTTTAAGGGTAACATCGGCAAACAATGCCAGGTGCTCGCCATTATAGGAGATAACTCAGAAGAATTCGACGAAAATGACAATCCAGTGCTAAACCCAGCAAATATCGACAGAGGAGCAAATCACCTAGCAGAAGGGCAAACGCCAGAATCCCTCGCAAGCAGGGAAAAAATTCGACTATCAGTCGACGAATGGAGGATAATAAGAGAACACGTAGAACACGGCACGCCAATACCATCAAATTCTAGCAAAGACATGCTTTTGGGGTATCACTACGCCCTAAGGCAGCAGGCCAAGCAATTAGCAAAGGAGAAAATAGAGATACACAGAAGAAAAGATTCAGCCATTGCAGCTAGCGAAGCTGCTCGAAAAGCGTGAAGTGACGCATCATACAGCAACGCAAGGAAAAATCATCGACACGGTTCAAGGTACGATAACCTCGAGTACTCCGACAGGCAAAGTATTTCTAAAAACCTCGACTCGTCCTTCCTATCGGTCGACGAGCAAGGAAACATCCTACCAAAAACTCCTGAAGCAGCACTAGTGGCAGCACAAGCATATCTACTTACAACTCGACCAAGTCCAGGAGATCCTAGAGAACATATGCATAGAGCAGCACTGAACGGACTCAACATGGTGGGCCACAAGCTATCAGCAAAAGGAGAAGAAGTATATCACCACAAGGAAGTGCACAAAGCAAGGTCACCTCGCCGTCACAATAGTCCTCGGCACAGAAGCAGCAAGCACCGATCTCGATCGCCATCACCAAAGCAGCACGGTGGAACTCGAAGATCGCGATCCCCAAATGAAAAACGCGACTATGAGGATGACGAAAAAGAGATGGGGGCATCATGCTTTACCCGCAGGGTTCGCACCACTCCAGTTCCCAAGGGATTCAAGCTACCTCATGACCAGCAAAAATACGATGGGTCACAGGAACCACAATCATGGCTCGCAGATTACTTACAAGCAGTTCAAATATTAGGAGGAACTAAAGAAACAGCAATGCAAAGTTTGCAACTACACCTCACCGGCGCAACGAGGTCATGGTTGAGCAAACTAGAGAAAGAATCTATTGGAAGCTGGGAAGACCTCACAAAGCAATTTACAAGCAACTTCAGGTCGACATACAAACGACCAGCATCAATAGAAGAAGTCAAAGCATGTGTGCAACAACGCGACAAAACACTACGGGCATACATCCAAAGATGGAGCCTTATCAAAAATTCAGCAGTCGAAGTTTCAGACGAAAGAGCAATAGATGCGTTCATCATTGGATTAAGACGAAGAGACCTAGTCGAGGAGATGGGTAGAATCAAGCCGAAAACAGTGTCAGACCTCATGGACACAGCAAACAGATTCACAGATGGAGAAGATGCGTGCAACAATAAAAGGACGCGATCTCCAGAAGACGATAGAAGAAATAGATATGGAAGTCAAAGAAGACGGTCCAGAAATTTCGACAACTATGGCCCTCATAGCCAAGTCGCCGCAGGATACAAAGACAACAGCTATCAAGGAAGTGATCGAAGAAGTTCAGGATATCGAAGTTACGGAAAAGAGGACTACAAAAAATTCCCCGTAAGAGAATCCAGAGAATACAACCCCTCGCCAGAAGACATGCTCAATGGACCTTGTCATATACACTCAGCGTTCGTCGACGGAAAGCGAGTATCAAGGCATGCAATGAAAGATTGCACAACATTCTTAAAACTTCAAGAGGCGGCAGTAAACAAGCAAATCGAAGCAAGGCGACAAGGATTCGAAGGAAGCAACAACCCTCCGGCAAAGCAACAAGGAAACAATGGAGCTCCTCAAGGACAAGACCAGCAAAATCAGGGACACGACGACGACGAAGGGTATGTTCCATCAAAAGGACACATCACAGCAATGATACAACCTGTACCCAAGTCGAACAAAGAAGAGAAGAGCATAACTCGACAAGTCAACCTAGCAGTCATATCACCTCCAGCTACAACGGAGTATCTACACTGGTCAGAACAACCAATAGAGTTCAACAGAGAAGATCACCCTATAACAGTACCTCGGCCGGGAAACGCGCCTTTGGTACTCAAAGCTCAAATCGGCGCGTATGATGTCGACAGAATATTTATGGATGCAGGGAGTGGAATTAACCTGATATACGCGAAAACACTCCGAGCAATGCATATATCACTAGAGTTCCTGAAGCCAACAGATTGTTCCTTCCATGGAATCGTGCCAGGAAGTGGCAATTACCCATTGGGTCGAATAGCACTCAATGTTTGCTTCGGCAACCGACAAAACTACAGAAGAGAAAAGCTAGATTTTGAAGTCATGGACTGGCCATCTCAATATCACGCGATCCTCGGACGGCCCGCGTTTTCGCAATTCATGGCAGTACCTCACTACACATATCTGGTACTTAAGATGCCAGGACCAAGAGGAATAATTACAGTGAAAGGAAGTTTTGAAGTCTCAGATCTCTGCGACAGGGAGTTCCACAAAATGGCGCAAAACTTCGGCATGATAGCCAACTAGGCAGAGAAGGCAAAAAGCACGACAACAGAAGGCGTCAAACCACTCGAAGGGTACGCTGCGGAGCCAGAGATGAAGAAACCGCGAATAGGAGCATCAGAGGAGGACAAAAATGCAGGAGAAGAGGAGAAAGCTATGACAGCATAAGCATCAAAAGCACAATAGAGTAGAAGAATAAGGCTGTAAAAGCCACGAGTTGTACCAGGGGCAATGCCCTCTAGATCCAGAACATGGGCCATAGGCCGGATCTCTTGGGTCACCTCATGTATCTTACATCGCAAATATAATGAAGACAAAATGTTCCTCATATTCGAGTTTACGAGTCTTTCAAAGAAAAAATGCGGCAAACGCGCGAGTCATACAATAACGCCCTGAGAACAAATTTTCGTCATAAAGTTACGAAATAAAATACTCTCGCGTTACACACACACAAAAGTACATTACAACATCGGGTTGTCAGAATCATCTACACCTAAAGGGTCTAAGTAGTGAAACTCGCGGAAAAACGCGGAGTCTTCTTGCAACAACCTGGCTATAATTCGTCGGGCAGGCTGCACGGTACTCTCTAAATGTAATCGAAGGCTTGCCCCACCAGGAGGATAGCTCAGCGACATAGAACTGTAATTGAGTCTTGGATGCCACTTGCGTATCCACCCAAGAGCAAAGTTGGCACCTGCTACTAGGTTCAGTTCTATCAACCGATGGATTCGCTGGCTGGATCTAAAAATGTCAAGGAGCAATGGAAAAGTAGCAGGCAGAGGATTGCGAGGAAGCATCACCGAGTGCATAGTTACGAGAGCTCTCCTATAGCCATCCACTGCCTCGCCAATATGCTGGGCACGGTCCTGAAGCAATACAATAGCGCTTCGGCGTCGAGGATCAGACCATAAATTTTCAACACCTGCGGACATCTTCTCCAGAGCTGCGCTTCGTTCAGTAACCCGACGATCTTCAGCAGCGAAGTCCAAGCAAGTGCCTATAAGGGCAAAGGATATCACAAAAGTAATAGTACAAAGAGAAGAAAATAAGTCGAGAGGAAGCTTACATCGCAACATTTCACAGGCGGATTCGACGATACCAAGAATGAAAGAGTTGCATTCTTCGTGATGCAAAATCCTTGCCGTCAAACTGGACACTTCATCACTAAGAGTCGACACCTGCTTCGTCAGAGCAGAAGTTTTGCTAGCCTTATCAAACGCCATCTGAGCTTGGCGTTTGGCTGAAGTCAAGTGAACCTCAAGGTCAGAAATTCTTGCCGAATATTCTGTGCACTGATTGCATCGACTAGGAGTCGACGAAATCTGAGAACCGAACACACGGGTAGAAGAAGGAGCAGGACCGTGAGTCAAAGGATCACTGGCGCATCGACTGCAAGCCAAAGGGGAAAGAAAGGAGAAGCATTTCAGAGAGACAGCATGATACTTCATACGCCAGAAATATATTTACATAAGTACAACACCCTATGACTAAGGTTCTCGGGTTGCACCCAACTAAAGTTCTTGCATCCAAAAAGGAGAAAGCTAAAAGCTACAAAGAAAGCCGAGTCTATGCCACCTCAGCATTGTGTTCCGTGGCAGAGGAGGGCACGGCAGCTTCTTCGCCAGAAGTCGATGGTGGTACTGGATTTTCCGCCGCTGAAGCTGGTGTAGCAGGCACCGCAGAGGCTGCCGAAGGAGAAATAGTTGTCAACAATGCAGGTGCCAACTTCTTCGCCCTCTCGAAAAAAGCCTTCATCTCATCACGGGTGTGGCCATGAGGGGAGCTAACCCTCCCCCAGTCGAAATTCGTCCCATGAGCAAGGGAAAGTGCAATAGCACCTTCGGCGCCGCGCTTAATGGAAAGACCTTTCAGCTGGAGAGTGGGGTCTTCAGTGGTATCGAAGGACTTGGCAAGTTCAGTCAAGTTATCCTTCGGAATTGTCGCCCTTTTCTTCGGCCACAAGCCGGCAAACAGCCGTGATAAAATGCGGCTAACCAACTCAAAAGTCTCCTGGATAGATATCCAGTTTTCTTCGAGTAGGTTAACTGCATCCATAAGAGGATCATCGTCCGTTTGCAAGGACGACGGAGATACCCCGGTGAATTCTGAGCAATAGAAAAGAAAAGAAGAGACAAGTGTCAACAAATACACCAGTGCAACAGAAGACGAAAACAGAAGACAAGGCGAAGCACTTACTTTCAGCAGCAGTAGACATGGTGTGAAGACGCTCCGCCACGGCTTGCTCTCGTTGAGCATGCTCCTTGTTGGCTTCAGCTAAAGCTTTTTCAGCTTTCTTCGCCTTGCCAAGCGCAGCTTTCTGTGACTTCTCAGCATTCGCTTTAGCGGCGGCCGCCACATCATAAGCTTTTCGCGAAGCATTGAGCTCCGCTTCCAGTGATGCAATTCGAGCATTAGCTGTTGCTAAGGCAGCTATAAAAGAAGACGAAAGGGAGTCAGATAAGTGGGAAAAGAAAAAGCACAGAAGAAAAGTAATGACTGAACATCAAGATTGTACCTTCGGAAGCTTTCGCAACCTTTAGGTACCCAGCACACTCTGTGCCCAGGGCAATAAATCTCTTCACTAAAGCCTGAGAAAAGAAGTGTGTAAGAGTAGAAGTGCATGAAAGGAAAGAAAGTAAAGAAGAATTGCTCACGTCATCAGAGGAAACCGTAGGTGCATGGGCTTCCAGAGAAACTTCGGCTTCTTTGGCCTTCTTTGAGCGTTTAGAGTATCGGGCTTGAGGAACCTTCTTCACACCGGACCTGGTAGCCCTCGGTGCAACATCTGGTTTGATAGGATCATCAATGGCCATAGGAGAAGGTGGTGGAGCAGCTGTCGCATATGTTGGTGGTTCTTCATCATCACTGCATGAAAAATATAAGTTATGACAACAAGGCAAGAATAATGCAATTGAAGAACTCGACTACAATACTTACGATGCAAGCATGTCGAAGTACTCCATATCTTCTGCAAGAACGGGGGCTTTACCAGCCGCTGCAGAACTCGATGAAGCAATTTCGTCGACACGCTTCCTTTTCTTGTCGACGCCAACATCTTCAGCTAGTACAGGAGGAGGCGATGTCGACGAGCAAGTTTCCTCTTCTGATTCTTCGACATCATCTCCATCCTGACTTTCGTCAGCCTCGGGGGCTTCAGATGCAGTAGAGGCAAGATCAGCTGGTAGGGGCCCTGCCTCTGGAAGAGGAGGACGAGAAACAAGGAATTGATGACCCTGCATATGAATAAATTAGCAGAGTGCAATGGCACAGAATAAACACAAATCGAACCAAGCAAAGTTCGACAATAAGTAAACGCGAAGATACATACCTCAAGCAGAGGGTGCACGGAGTCAAAAAAGTCAGCGGTTAAATCCGCAACTGCATGTTCCTTGGTGAGCTTGGTAAGATTCCTGACTCGCTTGTCGACGTCTTCTTTTGATATCAGATCTTCAGATATGCGAGTAGGATCTTCCAAGCCGGAGTAATTCCAAAGTCTGGTAAGGCGGTGTTGTAGGGGTTGAACTCGAAGTTGAATGAAAAACGCCATGAGTTGCATACCCGACAGAGCACCTCCTTGACCTCCTTTCAAAGCCTTGATGCGGGAAAGAAGAGGAAGAATTTCTTCTACTTCTGCATCTAAGGGGAGCGTATCCCATGATGCCAATTTCTTCACCTCCCGGGAAGCGTCAAAGGGAGGAAGGCCGTATTCATCTTCAGGAGAGGATTTGCGGTCCTTGATATAGAACCACTTTGTTCTCCACCCTTGAACAGACGCGGCCATGGAAAATTCAAAGTATTGCGCCTCAGGGCGCACAGAAACGACGGCTCCGCCCAGTTCGGGTTTCCTAGCCAAAGAAACGTTGGGGCGGAGTCGAAAGATTGACCTCCACAGAAGGAAGTGGGGCTCAATGCCCAAGAAGGACTCGCAGAGAGTCACGAAACAGGCGATGTGCAGCAGAGAATTCGGTGTGAGCTGGTGGAGCTGCACACCGTAAACAAACAGAAGCCCACGGAGAAACTCGTGGGCAGGAAGAGAGAAACCGCGGAGGAGGAAAGCAAGGAACATTACCCGATAACCGCTCGGGGGCTTCGGGATCCGTTCAGTACTGGGGAATTTGATGGAATCTTCGGCGGCAATGAGGCCGTCCGCCATAGCCTTCTCCACCTCCTTCTTTGTGATGGTGGAGCGAACCCAGTTGGTGGCAGAAGATTTGGCCATGGTGCTCTTAGTGGCCAGGTGTTTCACGCGCATCCAGTACGAAGTGCGCTTGGGGGCTATGCACGAGAGAAGGAGGCAGAGGAGATCAGCAATGGAGGCGGCGGAGGGAACGAGCTGGTAAACAGTAGAAATCCCCCACTACGCCCCTTATATATCTTCTGGGAGAAGGATCATGGGCCGAGACGTGGCGCAAAGAGCGGAAACGGCAGCCCACTAACGGTCAAAAATTGAGAAATTTACAGTACTGCCCATGCAACGGTTCGCAATGATACAGAGTGACGTATTCATTGATGTCATAAAGGATATATTATCGAACAGAAAATGGCGCCGACAAATGCAAAATTCTTAGAGAAGATTATGTGTGAAGGATTTTTCGATTATAGCCTTGGGGGCTACTACTCTTAAAAGATGGTGACTGGAAATCTTTAATGGAGTTGTGGAAGCATATTCGACGACAAGGCGTTCTTAGAGTATCTCGAAGATGAAGTATATTGAAGTTGAAGTATTTCGAGTTGAAGTATGATGGATTACACTCTATTTCGAGCCTATACTCGAAAAATCTCTTTCGAGTATAGCCTCGGGGGCTACTCCCATCGGGAGCGCTGAGCGCGCACCCGACGATATTTCTTGGTAAAGCAGTAAAGCTGGAGAAGTGCAGGGGTGTTACTCCCATCGGGAGCGGGATTTATGGTTGAAAGAAACCCGAATATTTTCAGTCAAAATTTGACTGCGACATAAGATTCTCGAGTTGCGTTATCGCAACGCGACTCGAATGCCGTGACTTGTCATGAAGGTAAGACCCCGGGATCCGTCCGGTGTGGCCTGGTATACGCACATGGATGCGCTCTGCTAGTATGTATCCATGTCTACGACGCGAAGAAAATCCTGGTGGACGCACTGGGTACCTTGAGAACCACTGGGATTCATTCTTTGTAAGTCCTAAATGCGGCAAAAGAGTGGATTTGACCGGTATCCCGAATTCAAGTCCAAGGGGATTGAATTTGAAGTAGGTGACAAGTATCTGTTCCGGCAGTTAACTGACCTCTTGATCCGTCAGGGTTGTCAGGCTTGTTCATCAAAACCCCTTGCGAAAGAATATCATGCAAATAAGTCGAAAAGACTAAGTCGAAGATTTGAAGATGAGAAGAAGTCGAAGAATTGATCAAGTCGAAGATTTGAAGATTAGAGATTCAACCTGAATCTACAATTCTGGTAGAATCTCAGGGGCTACTGACAAGGGTATAGTTAATAGAGCCCGCTAGTTGAGTACCCCTGAGGCCCGATAAGCTAGGCCCAATTGTAATGATAGTCGAATACGAATTCTTACCGTATGTCGATATTGTAATCTGTATCGTACCCTACCCGATCCTCGAGACCTGGCCACCTATATATAGGGGCCAGGAGGGGACGGTGTAGGCCAGATTGAAAGCAAGCCAGGTCAAACACCCAAGTTTACTTTCGACACACACCTATTTCGACTAACTTTACCTTCGAGTTCATCCGACGCCCTATCTCCCCGATCCTAAGTCCTTCATCTAGGACATTTGTCGAGTTAACCCCTCGTCAACATGTGCTTGAGCTTTTCATTTGTAAACAGAGGTAAAAAGTTATTTTGAGAGGTGGTTGCTTTTGTCAACGACTAGCAACGGAGTTCTTGATATCTTCCATACTAAACAAGTGAGAGCGGTTCCGAGATGTTTGATTAATTGGCACTTTGGTGCTCTTTTATAGCTTTGCACTCCTCCCCACCTTTTTCCTTTCTCAAACCATGGCTAACCGATTCCATCGGGTGCCGACCAGCTTTCACATTCCATTGGAGGAGTGCCCTTTTTTCTTTCTTTTTGAGATTATAATGGTCTGACCAGCTCCCTTGCAAAATTAATGACGAGCAGATGAAGCTGCCTAGTCGAGGGGTACTTAATTTAGTATGGAAGATAACAAACCCATCCACTACGTCCTCATGAGCTAAAAACAGTGGCACAAAATGAGAAGTGTTTGAAGGTTTTTGAAAGGTAGCACATGAAAATTTACTTGGAATGGCTTAAAATACCATGCATAGGAATTTATAGTGGACTCTTTGGAAGTGACTTGGCTATTGGGAATTGGATGCACGAGAAGTATTTCCTCTCAGTACAGGTTTTTGGCTAGCAAGGCTGGGTAGCAAGCATAAGAGTTGCATGAAACAAACAAACATACATATAATAAGAACAATCATGCAAACTCCCTTGAAGGTACAACGATTTTAACTTTAAGAATAACAATGCTTATAAGCCAAACATAAGGGAAAACTGAAGTGATGTAATGCAAGCACTTCTTTATTCTTTTCTACTCAAACCTCAAGGTAAAGTTGCTACTGACCAAGCTAGGTTTGCCAAAACCAACTAAATCTACTCATGCTCCCAATGTGATACCAATACCAATCAACAAGACTAGTCATATAAGAGAGATTGCAAACTAACATAAAGTGTGCAAAAAGTAAACGATAAAACTTCTCATTAATATTTTATTACCACAACTCACACCAAGGGATACATAGATAACTAACTAAGGAGGATACTTCCAAACTGCAAACTATTCTATACGATAACTTCTTTATTCATGATATGACTCTACTTTGAAAAGTAAATGAGCAAAAGGTAATAATGTGATACCGCGGCACTCCCCCAAGCTCGGAACAAGCCAAGGGGATGCCTATACCGATGATGAATTACTCCTTCGGTGGTGGCGGTGAATCTTCTTCGTTGTCGTACTTCCAAGGCAGAGGTCCTCCGTCAAGGAAGGATGTCTTGGTCTCCAAAATCCTGAAACTTGCAGCAGCACTCATTTGTTGAAATCTAGCTTCATACTCACAATTTTGGTTTTGCACGTCGTAGAGTTGTGCTTGTAATTGGTTAGTCGTCTCCTGGAGTGAGAGGACATCCTTCCAAAGCTCTGTAGTCTCCTTCTTGTACTTGGCAACAAGCTCTTGATTAATCCTATAGATAATGTCCACCTCGCGTTCCGCCATCTTCTTGTATTTGAAAACTTCCTGTTCCAGTGCTTCCATCCTTGCTTCGAGACTCCCTTCTCCCTTGGGTCCTTGAACGTCTTTAATCTGCAACTCCCCATCCTTGAGTGACAACTCCTTCAGATGCATCTCCAGCTCCCTCATATACGGATTGATGGAATCCGCAAGAGGGTTCGCTTTAGATGAACCGGACGAAGACATTATAACTCCAAAACCGAAGGCAATCCCTGACAGAAACAGCTCGAAACAAAACACGACGAGAAAACGATATACAGACCTCGGGGACTCCGGGGGTTAAATAGGCGAAAATTATACATTGAAACGAAGTCACAGGAGGAAACCGGGGTGGAAATGAGTTCCGGGGTGTTCTCACACATAGGTGGCGCGGCCAGGGGTGGGCCCGCGCCACCTGTGTGTGAGACACACATGGACTCTTTTTCCTCCCCGTTTTCGTCTCGTGATTTTTCATATTTAGTAAAAACAGCAAAAATATTAAAGGAAGAACTTTTCGCGAAACTTTTCTGACTGGATTTGTTACCTATTCGAAAGCGAACTCTGCAGGTACCTGCAATTTGTCTTGGATGTATTCTTCCGGAGAAACTGTTTCAATAACATCAACATCTTCATTATAAGAATCTCCAGAAATATAATGCTTGAGTCTTTGCCCATTCACCACTTGTGTAGAATCATCTTTCAATGAAGCGATCTTAATAGCACCTGAGCGGTACACTTCCACAATAACATATGGTCCTTCCCATTTAGAGAGTAATTTTCCTGCAAAAAATCTGAGACGAGACCTATACAAAAGAACTTTCTCACCAACATGAAACTCTCTCTTAAGAATTCTCTTATCATGCCATTGCTTGAATTTCTCTTTAAAAAGTCTGGCATTCTCATACGCTTCGTTTCTCCACTCATCTAGAGAACTCAAATCTAACAACCTTTTCTTACCGGCTAGTTTAAAATCTCTGTTGAGCTCTCTCACTGCCCAAAAAGCTTTGTGTTCTAATTCTAAGGGCAAGTGACACGCTTTTCCGTAAACCATCTTATAAGGAGACATACCCATGGGATTCTTATAAGCAGTTCTATAAGCCCATAAAGCGTCGTTTAACTTACTAGCCCAGTTTTTCCTAGATCTACTGACAGTCTTCTGCAAGATAGATTTGATCTCCCTATTTGAAAGCTCTACCTGCCCACTAGTTTGGGGATGATAAGCAGAAGCAATTCTATGATTGACATCATATTTAGCATGAGTTTTTCTAAAACCACCGTGAATAAAATGAGAACCTCCGTCAGTCATAAGATATCTAGGCACTCCGAACCTAGGAAAAATAACATCCTTAAGCATTTTTAACGAAGTCTCACCATCGGCACTCTTTGTAGGTATGGCTTCTACCCATTTAGTAACATAATCAACAACAACAAGTATATGGGTATAGCCTTTTGAAGGAGGAAAAGGACCCATAAAGTCAAATCCCCAACAATCAAACGGTTCAATAACAAGAGTGTAATTCATAGGCATCTCATTGCGTCTAGAAATATTACCAACTCTTTGACATTCATCGCAAGATAAAACATACCTTCTGGCATCCTTAAAGAGGGTTGGCCAATAAAAACCTGATTGTAGAACCTTCTGCGCGGTTCTATCTCCAGCATGATGCCCTCCATAGGCACTACTATGGCATTTTCTTAATATCTCTTGTTGCTCATATTCCGGTACGCATCTTCTCATAATACCATCAACTCCTTCTTTATATAAATGTGGGTCATCCCAAAAATAATGCCTCAAATCATAAAAGAACTTTCTTCTTTGCTGAGTTGTAAAGGTCGGAGGCAAATACTTGGAAACAATAAAGTTAGCATAATCAGCATACCAAGGAAGGTCTCACGAAGTTACATTAATTGCAGCCAACTGTTCATTTGGAAAACTATCACTAACAGGAATAAGATCAAAAGAAATGTTTTCCAATCTAGACAAGTTGTCAGCCACAGGGTTTTCAGCACCTTTCCTATCTATGATATGCAAATCAAACTCTTGTAAAAGCAACACCCATCTAATAAGCCTAGGCTTAGCATCCTTCTTAGTCATAAGATATCTAATAGCAGCGTGATCAGTATGAATAGTAACTTTAGAATCAACAATGTAAGATCTAAACTTATCACATGCAAAAACAACAGCAAGAAACTCTTTCTCAGTAGTAGCATAATTCTTTTGAGCAGCATCAAGAGTCTTACTAGCAGAATGAATAACATTCAACTTATTATCAACGCGCTGTCCAAGAACAGCACCAACAGCAAAATCACTAGCATCGCACATAATTTCAAAAGGTAAATTCCAATCAGGTGGTTGAACAATAGGAGCAGTAGTTAAAGCCTTCTTAAGAGTTTCAAAAGCTTCCTTACAATAATCATCAAAGACAAATGGTACATCCTTTTGAAGAAGATTGGTAAGAGGCTTTGAAATCTTAGAGAAATCTTTAATAAACCTCCTGTAGAAACCAGCATGACCAAGAATACTACGAATACCTTTAACATCTCTTGGACAAGGCATTTTCTCAATTGCCTCCACTTTTGCTCTGTCAACTTCAATACCTCTTTTAGAAATTTTATGTCCAAGGACAATTCCTTCATTCACCATAAAGTGGCATTTCTCCCAATTAAGAACAAGGTTAGTTTCTTCACACCTCTGCAAAACTTTATCAAGGTTGTGCAAACAATTATCAAAAGAAGTTCCATAGACAGAGAAATTTTCCATGAAGACCTCCACAATTTCTTCACAAAAACCATGAAAAATAGCAGACATGCATCTTTGAAAAGTAGCAGGAGCATTGCATAAACCAAACGGCATACGTCTATAAGCATAAGTTCCATAAGGACAAGTAAAAGTGGTTTTCTCTTGATCATCCTTCTTAACAGCAATTTGAGAAAAACCAGAATAACCATCAAGGAAACAAAAATGAGTCTTCTTAGACAACCTTTCTAGCATTTGATCTATAAACGGTAAAGGGTAATGATCTTTCTTAGTAACTTTGTTTACCTTCCTATAATCAATGCACATTCTATAACCAACTACTACCCTTTGAGGAATAAGCTCGTTATTCTCATTAGGCACAACAGTCATACCTCCTTTCTTAGGAACACAATGAACAGGACTAACCCATCTACTATCAGCAATAGGATAAATGATACCAGCATCAAGGAGTTTTAATACCTCATTTCTTACCACATCCTTCATCTTGGGAATTAGGCGGCGTTGATGCTCCACGACTGGCTTCGCATCTTTCTCCATATTGATGGCATGCTGACATAAAGTGGGAGAAATCCCTTTTAAATCATCCAGAGTATATCCCATAGCTCCTCGGTGTTTCCTCAATATCTCCAATAATCTTTCTTCTTCCTTCCCTGAAAGTTTAGAACTAATAATAACAGGATATATTTTCTTATCGTCAATATAAGCATATTTAAGATTATCAGGCAAAGGCTTTAATTCAAACACAGGATCTTCTTTAGGCGGTAAAGTGGTACCAAGATCCTCCACAGGTAGATTATGTTTGAGTAACGGTGGTTGACGAAGAAGAATGTCGTCAATCTCTTCTCTTTCCTTGCTAAAAACATCACTTTCGTGATCTTCCATGAATTGCTGCAAGGCATTATTAGGAGCAAGAGCAATAGAAGCAAGCTGTTCAACTCGAAAATTTTCATTAGGCGTGTCATTTTCATAAGAAGTCTTAGCAAACTTGGAAAAATTAAACTCATAAGACTCTCCATTAAACTTAGTAAAAAAATTCTCCTTCTTACAATCTATCACGGCGCCACAAGTGTTCAAAAATGGTCGACCAAAAATAATAGGACAAGTTTTACTAGCCTCCTTACCAAGTACTAGTAAATCAGTAGGGTATTTAGTCTTACCGCATAGAACTTCCACATCTCGAACAATACCAAGAGGCAAACAGTCTCTCTGTTAGCAAGCTAAACAACCACATCAATATCTTCAAGTTCACAAGCGCCTATCTCGTGCATAATTTCTTTGTAAAGCTCTAAGGGAATAGCACTTGCACTAGCACCAATATCACATAAACCATAATAGCAATCTTATATTTACTAATTGGAGGCACCATACGAAGCACCACGTTAATCCTAAAATTTAAGAAGTTTCATCCATCCGATCAATTTATAATATATCCTCAGCCGTAGGATGAATCTTCACACGCAACGTGCTTTCCCCCACGGACGTGAGTCGTGGCCTCCTTGGTCTCCCTCAACCATAAAGATTTTAGAGGTTAATCGTAAAAAAAAACTGTAGAGGTGAAGACGAATCTCGGTTGCTGGCCCTCACATCCTCACGCCGCCGCCATGTATGCCTCTTGGTGCCTTCGATCGGCAGTCCTTTTCCTTCAATTCGATCTACTCCTCTACTTGAAAGTCAAACAATCCTCGCGCATGACTGCATGAGGACTGGAAGCATGACGGAGTCATCACTCGTGCACTGGCCCGTAAACCTCGGCTGCCTCCGTGTGTAACCTATCCAGGTCGATCGTGGAAGGCTTCTAAGAGAGAGAGAGAGAGAGAGAGCACCTGCTCGAGTGAGAAGTTCAGCGCCGACGGTCAGCTTTAGATAATCGTTATGTAAAGGTAAAGGCTAATATGCTAATGCTTACTGCAACGCAGATCTCACTGGGGAGACAAGAGTAAGTTCATGTAGATCCCCAGCTCCTCCAAACCAATTAAGCGCACTCTTGCAATGTTTTGCCACCAGGCTCCAGTACGGAGGTGCGTCAGCACAACAATAATAAGGAAGGCCGTCGATTGATCAGAGTAAGGCGTATACATGTTGTTCCATGAGCTGCAGCTGTAGAAGACCAATGAAGTGCATGGGCGAGCAGGCTACATGTCTTAAGCGTTTTTCGACTACAGTGTCATTGCCAGGTCCGACAACAGGTCAGCCCAGAGCAACCTTTCTAATTGAAGTGACCCTCTTTCATATCATCCTATGTTTTTTGTCAGAGTAAGAAAGGTTGTACCTCTATGAACTGTGATCAAGTTTCAGTTTGTGTCTCTGAATTGTACAATATATTATTCGTCTTAACCGAAGTTTGGGCCATCCCTGATGCAAGGATCACAGATAAAGCTGTGACAGTGTTGGCCACGCACTAGCTTCTCATTTAAATTAATTGACACTATTCAGCAGGGTTAGATTTTAGCAGGTTCTTCATACATGGAAGCATTGATCGGATCTTGACAATGCCACAACCACCCGATACACACTCTCTGGATGAATCTGCTGACGGGTTGCGCTGCAGTCTGGCCATGACGCCCAGTGCAAGTGAACTTCTCTCTAATACAGCATGCAAACCCTAAAAAAGGTTAACTGAATATATTAGTTGTAGCCCAGTTAATATTTTTGTTGTTGATGTATATCACATGACACAAGGGAAATTTACCCCACTAAATGTTATGTTCATGGATGGGCTTTCCAACAATCGAATTTGGTTCTGCAAATCTCTTGAATTACTTCATGAATGTGTGTGGTTTTAATGTTCATTTGATGGGTGTGCCCCGGGGTTCAGAGAAACATGTGGCGGCTACTGCTGGACGAAAGAAGTAAATAATAGTAGAGGTGAACAGTTAACTGAGTAATATTGTGTTCTACGCCAAAGATTTTGGCAGCTGCTTCAGATACATATTACCATGTACCGGTATTCTGAGCCTGATTTTTTAAAAGGTGAAGATCATCAAAGTTGCAAGAGTGGAAGTCAATCTACCTGGGTAAAAAATAAGTGACTAATTGTATTTTTGATGTTCAGTGTGTGTAATCGGTCAATTGTTTTTCAGAAAAAATACCACTGCGATAATATTATTCTCAGCATGTGAACATGACAATATTTTTTTACCTCATGTTTGCTCATTTGCTGGCATGATCTACATAATCTCTTTTCTACCCTGTGTCATCAAGAAGTCGTGCACTATATCTTAAAAAGTGGTGTTCAATATTGATTTCCATTATTTGTAATATCCAAATACCACATCTTCCTCCCAAAACATTAGGCGTACTGATGTTTGCAAATATTATCCAAAAAATATCAAATTGTTGCAAATTTCATCTATTTTGATTTATTGCAAAATTAGTTGGCCTGGCAAAGATGCTCTAGAAGATGGTGCCGATGACAGAACAAAAGAGTTCCCCATATAACAGAAAATTAATTTTTGTGAAAATCCACCAAGTCTTCATATTTGTAAACCTGCACATAAAATATTTTTAAGTATTTGTCTAAATAACTAGGCCGTGCAGGTGCACGGGTTGATGACTAGTGATCTCCAATCATGACAGAGATAACAGGAACACTTGCTTTCCTATGCTTTTTAGGATGTGAGAGAATGTTAGAAGCATCTTCACAAAAAAAAATTCATCCCCTACATCTTTAGTAACAAGATCCTTCAATATAGCTACAGGAGACTTAATAGTAATTTGCTCATCAGGTTCTGCAGCTTTCTTAGTACTTTTATTAGACACACTTACCAAAGTAGAATACTTCTTTACCTTAGCAGGGAAAGGTGTCTTCTCAAAATAAGGTTCAGGCACAATGCTATCAACAGTACAAACTTCAGTAGCTGCAGCAGGAATATGACTAATAGAATCTTTATAAGGCGCATGATATTTGTTCCAATCTTTCTTTGGAACATCAATATAAGAGGCAAAGGCCTTAAGCCAATTAGCAAGTATTTGAGAATCAAGACCATAAGCAACGCTAACACCATGAAAGTCATCGGTCTCCATAAAATATTTAATGCATTCATAATCATAGTTTATACCTGACTTCCTACCTTTGTCGTTTTCCCATCCTTCAGCATTTTCTTGTATACGGTCAAGAAGTTTCCACTTAGCATCTTCTTTCATATGAGTAAATGATCCAAAGCAAGAAGCATCCAAATAATCCTTATCAGGAAGAGTAAGCCGCGCATAAAAATTATCAATAACAATATTATTGGGGAGCTCATGAATGGGGCATTTGAGCATTAGTAACTTCAATCTCCCCCACGCTTGGGCAATACTCTCTCCATCATGAGGCCAAAAGTTATATATCCGGTTACGATCTTTATGAATTTCACTTGGAGGATAAAACTTGGAATAAAAGAGAGGCACAATATCCTCCCATGCCATAGATGGACCATCTTGGAGTAGCCGATACCACTCCTCAGCTTTGCCTTTCAATGATAATGAGAATAATTTCTTCTTGACCTGGCTTGGTGAAATACCTGCACATCTGAACAACTCGCATAATTCATGTATAAATAATAAGTGATCACCCGGATGGACAGTTCCATCTCCTGAATAGCAGTTATCCATAATACGCCCAACAATTTTCATAGGTATCTTAAAAGGATCAATTTCAGCAGGCGGCGGCGGTGGTGGTTCCTCCGCATGTGCAGCAGTAGTAGTAGTAGATGTGTTTCCAAATAGGAAACCAAATGGAGAGTTCTCCATAGCAGAGTAAAACAAAAATAGAAGACAAAATAAAAACAATACTCACAGCGACGGTTACCTTTACCAATTCCACTCTTCAATAGCGCTACACTCCCCGGCAACGGCGCTAGAAAATAGTCTTGATGACCCACAAGTATAGGGAGTGTATCGTAGTACTTTCGATAAATAAGAGTGTCGAACCCAACGAGGAGCAGAAGGTGTTGATGAGCGGTTTTGATCAAGGAATCATTGTAAATACTAGCAAACAGGTTTTCAGGGGTATTTGGTAATACAAGTAAATAAAGTGCGAGTAAATAAAAGACAGTAGTAACAATTGCAGCAAGTGGCCCAATCCTTTCTTCAGCAAAGGACAAGCCGGTTGTGTACTTATAATAACCAAACGTTTCTGTCAAGAGCTTTCGCTTCATAGAGTCAATAGTATTTATTGGTTTGATAGGTGTTATGGGGGTGAACCTGTGCTAGCGCACTACCCTTACTAGGATAAATACACACTTGTGATTATACCCCTTGCAAGCATCCGCAAATACAAGATAGTAATTAAGATAAATCTAACCACAGCCTTAAACTCTAAGATCCTACGCTCCCTGGTGCAATGGTTTCCCAACGGAGGTTTAGGTTTCTGTCACTCCAGCAACCCCACAATCGGTAGCCAAATACACAATGCATCTCACTAGGCCCATAAATGGTGAAGTATCATGTAGTCGACGTTCACATGACACCACTAGTGAAATAGCACCACAACAATATCAAATCATTAAATATTTCTCAACAATAATTCACTACTAACATCTTGACTTCTCCCATGTCCTCAAGAACTAAACGAACTACTCACAAGACATCATATGGATCATGATCAGAGGTGAAATAATGGTAAATAATAATCTGAACATAAACCTTAACTCAACGGTTCCACTCAATAGCATCAACTACAAGAGTAATCAACACCGGGAAAGTTTCCCCTATGAATATAACAAGATCCATCTCAAGATGTTACAGCGGGATGGCGTGGTGATGGTGGAGATGAAGGTGCTGGTGATGGAGATGATGATGATGATCCCGATGAAGTCCGGTGCGATGGTGATGACGATGGCGATGATCTCCCCTCTCCGGGAAGGAATTTCCCCGGCAGATTTCTGCCTGCCGGAGAGCTTTTCTCTCTCTGGTGTTTTCCGCGCCGCAGAGGCGGCGGTGTCTAACTCTGAGCCCCCCCTTGACTTAGGTTTTCGGGGATGATGATGTATGCGAAGGGGCGAGACCAGACGTGGGCCAGGGTGGCCTCACACAGGGCTGGCGCGGCCAGGAGGCTGGCCGCGCCACCCTGGCGTGTGGGGGCCCCCTGGCTCCTCTCGACTCCCCCTTCTGGCTTCCCGAGTCTTCTGGGAAAATATAATTTCTGGGTATTTTTCTGGAATTTTCCTGATCTTCAAAATATGGTCCCCTGATGGTCCTTTTTCCAGCAGAATCCTGACTCCGGCAGCAACTCCTCCGATGATCATCAAACATGTGAAAGCAAAGGAAATAACATAAGTATCATATCTAAATATGAAATATATCAATGAATAACAGTAAATTATGATACAAAATAGTGATGCAAATTGGACGTATCACTGCCCAATGATATGGAAACTGTCCCACATCAAAATGACAAGACAAACAGATAATGAACACCTCGACATCTCTTTTATTTACCATTGGGTATAGCTTTTTATTTTGAGATGCGTCGTCGAATGTCCACTATGGTTATGCTGTAAATTTCCACCATGAATGATGCATGGTTTAGATTAGCGGCCCAGGCGTTTCTCTAACACATATACAAACTCCATGAGCTTATAAGTTTCCAACTCCTTTCACACATATAAGCATCCATAAACAAAAGATCATGATATCAACTAAATAGGAATAAGTGCAATGTTGAAAGCGTGCCCATGACAGCATGGCTGAGCCAACTCCCAACTTACAACTTGCAAACATATAATCGTCATAAGAGAGCCACAATGGTCAAGTTTATTAAGTGCAAGAAAGTAAATGTGTCATCAAGTTCGTGAGAGATTTACTAACTAATTTTCTCATAACAAAAAATTTAATTTGGAAGATAGATAAAAGCATGATGAATATACTTGGAATAGCAAAATGCTAATAGGTAGATATGGTGGACACATTGGTAAACTTTGGTTTTTGGGAGTTGGATGCACGAGTAGAGCTCATACTCAGTACAGATGAAGGCTAAGCAAAAGACTGGGAGCGACCAACTAAGAGAGCAATAACGGCCATAATAATGCATAGCGACAAAACATTATTAACCAAAGCATAAATTGATATCACAAGTCAAAAACCAAATGATCATAGAGGCTTGAGGCGATTGGTTTGAAGTCAAAACATGATGTAAGCATGCGCCAAGTCAACCCAAATAAAGCATCAAAGGAGAATACCACAATATTATGCTTCTATATGATAAAAATAACGCATGATTCTTTCAAAGGCACATTAAGCACTCTCAGTTATTTGTGACAAGTCATGCTACAACAATAACTACTAAGCATATAATCAAAATAATATACAGCATGACATGCTAAAGTCTAAGCAATAGTCTAAACAAGCTCCCCTTTGCACCACTATAAGCATGAAACATCTTACTCTTTCCAACACCAATCAACCTATTTGAAACAACTCTCAAGGATGAAAAGCAACAAAGACCAGAGCTCTAAACACACCTAGCTACAAAGAACTAACAAGTTCTGAACAAAAATAAAGGCAAAAAATAAAAGCTAAACGCAGTACTAGAAAAAGAGAACACTCGTTGAACGATAAGAGTGAAAACTAGAGTGTTCTAGGCAATGAAAACAGAGTGTGTCTTCTCCAAAAGAAATATGTTGGGGTCCAACCATTTATTGCAGAAAACAAAAAAAAAAACTGAAAGCAAAAATAAAGACGCTCCAAGAAAAACACATAGCATATGAAGCAATAAAAATATAGTGTCTTGAAAGATGACATGATATTTTTGTTGATGAAAAAGGGGTGCCATGGGGCATCCCCAAGCTTTGACGCATGTACTTCTTGGATATTTCTTGGGGTGACATGGGCATCCCCAAGCTTGAGCTTTTGTCCATACTTCATCTCATCTCATCATTCTCATTTCCCTACACTTGAAAACTTCCTTCATACAAAACTTCACACAATTCTTATTAGCAACATTAGTGTATGCAAGATAGTAGATCCACTTTTGGTTCAGTTTCAACTCAAGTACAACACTTATTAACACATTAGATACTGTAGCAAATTCTCTCAAAAGTTCTGTGATCAAAAGAACTAAAAAAGAAAGAGATCAAGAGGCAAATGCAAATAGTGGCAGAAATCTGTCAAAACAAAACGGCTAGTAAAGATCAATTTTTTTGAAAATCTTCTGTTGCTCAAATCGAAAAGTGCAAAACTAATGAAAGTTAGATAATAACCTGGGTCATGTGCACAAGAAATCGCAAATCAAAACGACATTCTGGGAATTTTCACGAATTTTTATAGCGAGGCGCAGAAATCTGTTTCGGGATAGCAACTTTCCCAAATCTTACCTTCCTCCAATTAGAAACTACTATTGGCACAAAATGAAATAAAAATGATAAAGAGAGGTCATTACAGTAGAAACAACTTCCAAGATTCAACAAAAAGAAAAATTACTGAAAAGAAAACATTGGGTTATCTCCGAAGAGTGCTTTTCTTTTATGCCTTTGAGCTAGGCGCAGAAAGTAAGAATCAAGTATTTTCAAGCGAAGAAGCATCAAGTTCATAATTTGCTCTAATAATAGAATCAAAAGGTAGCTTCTTTCTCTTTCTAGGAAAGTGTTCCATACCTTTCTTGAGTGGGAATTAATATCTAATGATGCCTTCTTTCATATCAATAATAGCACCAACAGTTCTAAGAAAAGGTCTTCCCAAAATAATAGGATAAGAAGCATTGCATTCAATATCCAAAACAAGGAAATCAATGGGAACAAGGTTATTGTTAACCATAATAAGAACATCATTAATATTCCCCAAACATTTCTTCTTAGCAACATCAGCAAGAGGAACATCAAAATAACAATTTTCTAATGGTGAACCAAACATATCATAAATTTTTCTAGGCATAACAGAAATACTTGCACCAAGGTCACATAAAGCATTGCAATCAAAATCATTCACATTCATCTTAATGATGGGCTCCCAACCATCCTCTAACTTTCTAGGAATAGAAACTTTTCTAGGCATAACGGAAATACTTGCACCAAGGTCACATAAAGCATTGCTAGTAAAGTCACACAACTTGGTGTTCACAGGAGTACTCATTCTAGCAAGACTAGAACAGGCAAACAAAAATAACAACCACAAAAGAAACTAATTTTTGTTGTATTTTTTATAAACAAGAAGCAAAAAAAATAAAATAAAAATAACTAAGCAAAACAATTATAAAGTAAAAAGATTGGAAGAGAGAGACTCCCCTTGCAGAAATCCTCTTTCTCCCCGGCAACGGCGCTAGAAAAAGTCTTGATGTCTCACAGGACCAGTTGGGAAACCCTAAGAGGAAGGTATGATGAGCACAACAGTAAGTTTTCCCTCAGTTATGATACCAAGGTTTAATCGACCAGTAGGAGAAAGAAACCACTTCCGAAGGTTGGTGCTAGCTGACTTCGGCAACGGCGCCAGAGAAAGTCTTGCGCGTGGTGTCGGCGCCAGCATCAACGTGGAACCTGCATACAACACAACCAAACTACTTTGCCCCAACTTACGGTGAGGTTGTCAATCTCACCGGTTTGCTGTAAACAAAGGATTAGATGTATAGTGTGGAAATAGATGTTTGTTTGCGGTAAAGTAAATAATGCTTGTGGAAAGTAAACAATGCTTGCAGTAGATGGTAATATAAATGTAAAAGAATGGACCAGGGTCAATAGTTCACTAGAGGTGTCTCTCCATAAAGGTAAACAAGATGCTGGGTAAACAAATTACAGTTGGGCAATTGACAAAATAAAGAATGCATAGCAATGCATGTACATGTCATGAAGATCACTATGAGATTCACTTGGGCATTACAACATAATACATAGACCGTAATCCAACTGCATCTATGACTAATAATCCACCTGCAGGATATCATCCGAGCAACCCTTGGATATTAAGTTGCAAGCAACAAATTATCGCCTTAAGCAAAGTGTGTAATGTAAACACTAAAAATATCCTTGAACAAAAGACTGTTGTTTTCTCCCTAGTAGCAACAGCACATCTACAATCTTAGAAGTTATTGTCACTCTCCCAGATTACTAGAGGCATGAACCCACTATTGAGCATAAATACTCCCTCTTGGAGTCACTAGCATCTACTCGGCCAAGATATCTACTAGCAACGGAGATCATGCAAGATCACAAATAACATAGACATGATAAATCAACAATCAACTTGACATAGTACTCAATATTCATCGGATCCCAACAAACACAACATGTAGAATTACACAAAGATGATCTTGATCATGATAGGCAGCTCACAAGATCTACACATGAGGCGCATGGAGGAGAAGACAACCATCTAGCTACTGCTATGGACCCATGGTCCAATGGTGGACTACTCACACATCACTCCGGAGGCTGGCATGATGATGAAGAAGGCCTCCGGTGATGATTCCCCTCTCCGGCAGGGTGCCGGGAAGAGCTTCTGGACCATCCCGATCTCGGGTCAATGACGGTGACGGCTTGTAGTATGTTTCGTGGAAAAGTGATCGGTCCCTTAGGGTTTTCCCGACGAAGGGAATTTATAGGCGGAAGGGCGATGTCAGAGGGTTGACCAGGGGCCCACACCACCTAGTGGCATGGCCAGGGGTGGCCCATGCCACCCTATGGTGCGGCCGCCTCCTGGTCCTCCTCCGTCTCTCCTTTGGACTCCGTCTTCATGTTAGGTAAATAGGAACTTTGGCTTTCGTTTCATCCAATTCCGAGAATATTTCCTGTGTAACTTTTCTGAAACGCAAAAATGGCAGAAAACAAGAACTGGCACTGTGGCATCTTGTTAATAGGTTAGTTTCAGAAAATGCATAAAAATGCCATGAAGTGTAAACAAAACACAAAGCAATTGGTGTAAAACAAGCATGGATCATCAAAAATTATAGATACATTTGCAACGTATCATCTTGTAATTCTTACCTATATCTTTTTACATAGAAGCATACCATCCTTTCTAACTAGCAAGTTTTAAATCCCTTTTAGATTACTATTTAGGTGAAGCATAAGACATATTTGAAGACCATCTTGATTTCAAAATGAACCATTAGGAACCCTGTCCTAACATGCTTACTGATAGATGCGTAGATTTGTGTGTATTATGAGTTGTCATTTTCTTCTTCTTGTTTTCATGATAGCAATAATTAGAAAAAACTCTTTGATAAAGTTGTTTGTGTGATGTTTGTTATGTAGTTTGTTTTGGTGATGTTTGTTGCTGCCATGTTTGTGCTTTAGTATGGGTAGTGTCTTCTCTAGTCCCTCCTATCTAAAACTTATCTATGGTACCCACAGATGCCTCCTCGACTTGAAAGAAACAACAACAATTACATGCGCCCTGGAATGCAACAGATGTTGGAAGCTCAAATGCAGGATCAGACCCAGTTCTTCCAGATGATGACACAGATGATGAACATAAATAACAACAACAATGGCCATAACAACAACAACCCACCGCCACCGCCACCGCCACCCCATGTGGATATGCTCACCAGGTTCCTAAGGCTGCGACCATCCACTTTTACCAGCTCTTTCGAACCAATTGTGGATGATGATTGGCTGCGTTTGATAGTGCATGTTAGGCACCTAGTTGGGAACCCCAAGAGGAAGGTATGATGAGCACAGCAACAAGTCTTCCCTTAGTATGAAACCAAGGTTTATCGAAACAGTAGGAGAAAGAACCAACTTCCGAAGGTTGATGCTAGCTGGCTTGGCGACAGCTCCAGACAATTTATATATGGCGCCTTATCTGGGGCGTAGCTTTGCACCAGCAGCAATGTGGAACCTGCACACAACACAATAAAAGTACTTTGCCCCAACTTACAGTGAGGTTGTCAATCTCACCAGTTTGTTGTAAACAAATGATTAAACGTATCGTGGGGTAAAATATAGTTGTTTGCTAGAAAGTCAATAATGCGAGTAAAAGTAAATGGTAATATGAATGTAAAAGAATGGACCAGGGTCCACAGTTCACTAGAGGTGTCTCTCCATAAAGATAAATAACATGCTGGGTAAACAAATTACAGTTGGGCAATTGACAAAATAAAGAATGCAAACAAATGCATGTACTTGTCATGAGGATCACTATGAGATTCACTTGGGCATTACAACATAATACAAAGACCGTAATCCAACTGCATCTATGACTAATAATCCACCCACCGGATATCATCCGAACAACCGTTGGGTATTAAGTTGCAAGCAATAGATTATCGCCTTAAGCAATGTGTGTAAAGTAAACAATACGAATGTCCTTGGACACAAGATTGTTGTTTTCTCCCTAGTAGCAATAGCACATCTACAACTTTAGAGGTTGTTGTCACTCCCCCAAGTTACCAGAGGCATGAACCCACTATCGAGCATAAATACTCCCTCTTGGAGTCACTAGCATCTACTCGACCAAGATATCTACTAGCAACAGAAAGCATGCAAGATCATAAACAACATAGAGATGATAAATCACAAATCAACTTGACATAGTACTCAATATTCACCCGATCCCAACAAACACAACATGTAGAATTACATAACGATGATCTTGATCATGATAGGCAGCTCACAAGATCTAAACATGAAGCATATGGAGGAGAAGACATCCATCCAGCTACTGCTATGGATCCGTAGTCCAAGGTAAACTACTCACACATCACTCTGGAGGCGGGCATGGTGATGAAGAAGGCCTCCGGTGGTGATTCCCCTCTCCGGCAGGGTGCCGGGAAGAGCTTCTGGACCCTCTCGATCTCGCGTCGATGACAGCGGCGGCTTGCAGTATGTTTTCTGGAAAATTGATCCAACCCTTAGGGTTTTATCGTCGAGGAGAATATATAGGCGGAAGGGCGATGTCAGGAGGTGGACCAGGGGCCCACACCATAGCCTAGCGCGGCCTGGGGGTGGCCTGCGCCATGGCATTGTGCGGCTGCCCTCTGGCACCCCTCCGTCTCTCCTTTGGACTTCGTCTCGTGTCGGGAGAAATAGGAACTTCGGCTTTTGTTTCGTCCAATTTCAGGAATATTTCCTGTGTAACTTTTTTGAAACACAAAAACAGCAGAAAACAGGGAACTGGCACTGTGGCATCTCGTTAATAGGTTAGTTCCGGAAAATGCATAAAAATGCCACGAAGTGTGACAAAACACAAAGCAAATGGTGCATAAACAAGCATGGAGCATCAAAAATTATAGATACGTTGGAGACGTATCAAGCATCCCCAAGCTTAACTCCTGCTCATCCTCGAGAAGGTAAGTGATAACAAAACAATAATTTTTGAGGTGACATGCACCAACACAATCTTGATCAAACGATGTAAAGCATTGAGTGCTGAGATCAAAGTACTCTAAACATGGGCATAAAAGACATAATTTTGACAATAAAACTTAGCAACCATGTTATAACATGAAAAGTAACTCAAACAAAAGATCATGAGTAATAATGCATTGAAAGTGAAGTGTGTGTTTCAAGCATATAGAAAAACATAGCAAAGTGGTATTCAGCTTGTCCTTCATGGAGTAGCAAAACATAAATGCATAGGACACCTTCAAGTTTAAGAGGGTGACTAGATACAAATAATTTAAGAACAAGCAAAACCATAATCATGAATCAAACAATAATAAATTTTGGGACTATGCACATTATACTCAGAATGACAACTATGCTCTCTTAGACGGTGCATAAAGGTAGAAGGTGAAGACTCAACATAAAAGTAAAAGAAAGGCCCTTTGCAGAGGGAAGCAAGGATTAAACATATGCTAGAGCTTTTCATTTGTAAAACTGAGAGAAAAGTTGTTTTGAGAGGTGGTTGTTCTTCTCAACGACTGGCAATGGGGTTCTTACTATCTTCCATACTAAGCAAATTTTGAGAGAGATTGCACATTTGTGCTCTTTTATAAAGCTTGGCACTCCTCCCCACTTTTCCTTTCACTAACCATGGCTAACCGATTCCATCGGGTGCCCACCAACTTTCACATACCATGGAGGAGTGCCTTTTTCTCTTTTCTTTTTTTCTTTTTTTCTTTTTTTGAAATATAACAATATGGAAGATAGCAAATTCGACCACTACGTCCCCATGAGCTGAAGACAATGTCACAAAATGAGAAGTATTTTGAAGGTTTTTTGAAAGGTAGCACATGAAAATTTACTTGGAATGGCTTGCAAATACCATGCATACGAATTTATAGTGGACTCTTTGGAATAAAATTGGTTTTTGGTAGTTGGATGCACGAGAAGTATTCCCTCTCAGTACAGATGAAGGCTAGCAAAAGACTGGAAGCGCCCAACTAAGAGAGCAATAACGGCCATAATCGTGCATAGTGACAAAACATTATTAACCAAAGCATAAAGTGGTCTAACAAGTCAAAAACCAAATGATCATAGAGGCTTGAGGCGACTTGTTAAAGTCAAACATGGTGTAAGCATGCGCCAAGTCAACCCAAATAAATCATCAAAGGAGAAAACCACAATACTATGCTCCCATATAATAAAAATAATGCATGATTCTTTCAAAGGCACATTAAGCAATCTTAGTCATTTGAGACAAGTCATGCTACAGCAAAAAATACTAAGCATACTATCAAAATAACATCAAGCATGACATGCAAAAGTCTAAGCCACAGTCTAAACAAGCTCCCATTTGTACCACTATAGGGATGAAACTTTTTTTCTCTTTTCCAACACCAATCAACCTTTTTGTAACAACTCTTAGAGATGAAAACCAACATAGACCAGAGGTCTAAATACACCTTGATACAAATAAATAACAAGTTCTGAACAAAAATGAAGGCGAAAAACGAAAGCTAAATGCAGTACTAGAAAAAGAGAACACTCGTTGAACGAAAAGAGTGAAAACTAGAGTGTTCTTGGCAATGAAAAACGGAGTGCGTCTTCTCCAAAAGAAATATGTTGGGGTCCAAACAATTATTGCAGGAAACAAAACAAAAGAAAACTGAAAGTGAAAGTAAAGACGCTCCAAGAAAAACACATAGAATACGAAGCAATAAAAATATAGTGTCTTGAAAGATGACCTAATTTTTGCCGATGAAGAAGGGGTGCCTCGGGGCATCCCCAAGCTTTGACGCTTATACCTCTTGGATATTTCTTGGGGTGACATGGGCATCCCCAAGCTTGAGATTCTGTCCATACTTCATCTCATCTCACCATTCTCCTTTCCCTACACTTGAAAACTTCCTTCATACAAAACTTCACACAATGCTTATTAGCAACATTAGTGTAAGCATGATAGTAAATCTACTTTTTGGTTCAGTTTCAACTCAAGTAAAGCACCCAATAAAGCATAAGCTACTGTAGCAATTTCCTCAAAAGTTCTGTGATCAAAAGAACTAAAAAAGAAAGCGATCAAGAGGCAAACACAAATAGTGGCAGAAATCTGTCAAAACAATGAGCTGGTAAAGATTGATTTTTTTGAAAATCTTCTGTTGCTCAAATCGAAAAGTGCAAAACTAATGAAAGTGAGATAATAATCTGGGTCATGTGTACAAGAAATCGCAGATCAAAATGATGTTCTGGGAATTTGCACGAATTTTTACAGCGAGGCATAGAAATCTGTTTCGGGACAGCAACTTCCCCAAATCCTACCTTCCTCCAATTAGAGGCTACTCTTGGCACAAAAACGAAATAAAAATGATAAGGAGAGGTCATTATAGTAGAAAAAACTTCCAAGACTCAACAAAAAGAAAAATTACTGAAAAGGAAACATTGGGTTATCTCCCAAGAGTGCTTTTCTTTAACGCCTTTGAGATAGGCGCAGAAAGTAAGAATCAAGTATTATCAAGCAAAGAAGCATCAAGTTCATAATTTGCTCTAATAATAGAATCAAAAGGTAGCTTCTTTCTCTTTCTAGGAAAGTGTTCCATACCTTTCTTGAGTGGGAATTGATATCTAATGATGCCTTCTTTCATATCAATAATAGCACCAACAATTCTATGGAAAGGTCTTCCCAAAATAATAGGACAAGAAGCATTGCATTAAATATCCAAAACAAGGAAATCAACGGGAACAAGGTTATTGTTAACCATAATAAGAACATCATTAATCTTCCCCAAAGGTTTCTTCTTGGCAACATCAGCAAGAGGAACATCAAAATAACAATTTTCTAATGGTGAACCAAGCATATCATAAATTTTTCTAGGCATAACAGAAATACTTGCACCAAGGTCACATAAAGCATTGCAATCAAAATCATTCACATTCATCTTAATGATGGGCTCCCAACCATCTTCTAACTTCTTAGGAATATAAACCTTTTGTTTCAACTTTTCCTCTCTAATTTGCATGAGAGCATTCGTAATATGTTTTGTAAAAGCAACATTCATAGAACTAGCATTAGGACTTAAAGCAAGCTTTTGCAAGAACAAAATTACTTCAGAGATATTGCAACCATCAACATCAAAATCATTAAAGGTAGTAGAGCTATTGTCTCCCATACTTCGAAAAATTTCAGCACTTTTAGTAGAAAAAGTTTTTGCAGTTTTATGCTTTTTAACACAAGGAGTAGGAATTTTCTCTACACCAATCAAAGTAAGAGGTGTGCTCGTGATGTCTACGCACGCGTCTGTTCTTGTAGACAGTGTTGGGCCTCCAAGTGCAGAGGTTTGTAGAACATCAGCAAGTATCCCTTAAGTGGATTGATGTTTTGTTGGCGCGTAGTTGACATGGGAGCTTCTTCTTCTTCTTCTTTTATCCCCGGCAACGGCGCCAGAAAACTTGTTGGTGGTGCGGTGTTGATGTAGGAGTTATATATATATAACCGCCCAGTTGGAAACCCCAAGAGAAGGTTATGATGAGCACAGCAGCAAGCATTCCCTCAGTTGTGAAACCAAGGTTTATCGAACCAGTAGGAGAAAGAACCAAACTTCTGAAGGTTGATGCCCGCTAGCTTTGCAACAGCTCCGGACAATGGCGCCAAAAAACTTGTCCAGGGTATAGATTTACACCAGCAGCAACATGGAACCTACACACAACACAACCAAGTACTTTGTCCCAACTTACGATGAGGTTGTCAATCTCACTGGTTTGCTGTAAACAAAGGATTAAGCGTATCGAGTGGTAAAAGATAGTAGTTTGCAAGAATGTAAATAAAACGAGTAAATGGTAACCGGTAATAACAGTGTAAAATAATGGATTGGGGTCCATAGTTCACTAGTGGTGTCTCTCCATAAAGTAAATAACATGCTAGGTAAACAAATTACAGTTGGGCAATTGATAGAATAAAGTAAGCATACAAATGTCATGAGGATCACTATGAGATTCACTCTGGGCATTACGACATAATACATAGACCATAATCCAACTGCATCTATGACTAATAATCCACCCTCCGGATATCATCCGAGCAATCATTGGGTATTAAGTTGCAAGCAACATATTATCGCCTTAAGCAAAGTGCATAATGTAAACAATACAAATGTCCTCGAACACAAGATTGTTGTTTTCTCCCTAGTGGCAACAGCACATCTACAACCTTAGAGGTTTCTGTCACTCCCCGAGATTACTAGAGGCATGAACCCACTATCGAGCATAAATACTCCCTCTTGGAGCCACTAGCATCTACTCGGCCAAGATATCTATTAGCAACGGAGAGCATGCAAGATCATAAACAACATAGAGATAACATGAAGATAATAATTCAGCACATCAACTTGACATAGTATCAATATTCATCGGATCCCAACAAACACAACATGTAGAATTACACAACGATGATCTTGATCATGATAGGCAGCTCACAAGATCTAAACATGAAGCACATGGAGGAGATGACAACCATCTAGCTACTGCTATGGACCCATAGTCCAAGGTAGACTACTAACGCATCACTCCGGAGGCAGGCATGGTGATGAAGAAGGCCTCCGGTGGTGATTCCCCTCTCCGGCAGGGTGCCGGGAAGAGCTTCTAGACCCTCCCGATCTCGCATCAACAACGGCGGCGGCTTGCAGTATGTTTCGAGGAAAATTGATTGGTTCTCTTAGGTTTTCCCGTCGAGGGGAATATATAGGTGGAAGGGCGGCGTCAGAGTGTGGTCCAGGCGGCCACACCACCTGGTGGCGCGGCTAGGGGCTGGGCCGCGCCACCCTATGGTGTGCCTGGCCCCTGGTCCTCCTCCGTCTCAGCTTTGGACTCCGTGACGCTTCGGGAAAAATAGGAATTTTGGCTTTTGTTTTGTCCAATTCCGAGAATATTTCCTGTGTAGCTATTCTGAAACACAAAAATAGCAAAAAAGGGAACTGTCACTGTGGCAGCTCATTAGTAGGTTAGTTCTGGAAAATGCATAAAAATGCCACGAAGTGTAACAAAACACAAAGCAAATGGTGTATAAACAAGCATGGAGCATCAAAAATTATAGATACGTTTGAGACGTATCAAGCATCCCCAAGCTTAACTCCTGCTCGTCCTCGAGTAGGTAAGTGATAACAAAACAATAATTTTTGAGGTGACATGCACCATCACAATCTTGATCAACGATGTAAAGCATCGAGTGCTGAGATCAAAGTACTTAAAACATGGGCATAAAAGATATAATCTTGACAATAAAACTTAGCAACCAAGTTATATCATGAAAAGTAACACAAACAAAAGATCATGAGTAATGAAGCATTGAAAGTGAAGTGTGTGTTTCAACCATATAGAAAAATATAGCAAAGTGGCTTTCAGCTTGTCCTTCATGGAGTAGCAAAACATAAATGCATAGGACACCTTCAAGTTTAACAGGGCGACTAGATACAAATAAGTTAAGAACAAGCAAAACCATAATCATGAATCAATCAATGATAAATTTTGGGACTATGCACATTAAACTCAGAATGACAACTATGCTCTCTTAGACGGTGCATAAAGGTAGAAGGTGGAGACTCAACATAAAAGTAAAATAAAGGCCCTTCGTAGAGAGAAGAAGTGATTAAATATGTGCTAGAGCTTTTCATTTGTAAAACAGAGAGATAAAAATTTGTTTTGAGAGGTGGTTGTCTTTGTCAACGACTGGCAATGGGGTTCTTACTATCTTCCATACAAAGCAAGTTTTTGAGAGAGAGATTGGCACTTTGGTGCTCTCTTATAAAGCTTGGCACTCCTCCCCACTTTTCCTTTCACAAACCATGGCTAACCGATTCCATCGGGTGCCCACCAACTTTCACATACCATGGAGGAGTGCCTTTTTTCTTTTATTTTTTTATTTTTTGGAATAAAACAATATGGAAGATAGCAAATCCGACCACTACGTCCCCATGAGCTGAAAATAGTGTCACAAAATGAGAAGTATTTTGAAGGTTTTTTGAAAGGTAGCACATGAAAATTTACTTGGAATGGCTTGCAAATACCATGAATAGTAATTTATAGTGGACTCATGGGAAAACTTGGTTTTTGGGAGTTGGATGCACGATAAGTATTCCCTCTTAGTATAAAATGAAGGCTGGCAAAAGACTAGGGGCGACCAACTAAGAGAGCAATAACGGCCATAATCATGCATAGCGACAAAACATCATTAACCGAAGCATAAACTGGTATCATAAGTCGAAAACCAAATGATCATAGAGGCTATATGGTGACTTGTTAGAGTCAAACATGTTGTAAGCATGCGCCAAGTCAACCCAAATAAAGCATCAAAGGAGAAAACCACAATAACATGCTCCCATATAATAAAAACAACGCATGCTTTTTTCAAAGGCTCATTAAGCAATCTCAGTCATTTGAGACAAGTCATGCTACAGCAAAAACTACTAAGCATACTATCAAAACGACATCAAGCATGACATGCAAAAGTCTAAGCCGCAGTCTAAACAAGCTCCCATTAGTACCACTATAGTCATGAAACTTTTTCTCTTTTCCAACACCATTCAAACCTATTTGAAACAACTCTTTTTTGATGAAAACCAACATAGACCAGTGGTCTAAATACACATTGATGCAAAGATATAACAAAATCTGAACAAAAATCAAGGCGAAAAACGAAAGCTAAACGCAGGACTAGAAAAAGAGAACACTCGTTGGACGATAAGAGTGAAAACTAGAGTGTTCTTGGCAATGAAAAACGGAGTGTGTCATCTCCAAAAGAAATTTGTTGGGGTCCAACCATTTATTGCAGTAAAAAAACAAAAGAAAACTGAAAGCGAAAGTAAAGACGCTTCAAGAAAAACGCATAGAATATGAAGCAATAAAAATATAGTGTCTTGAAAGGTGACCTAATTTTTGCCGATGAAGAAGGGGTGCCTCGGGGGCATTGTAACACCCCATCATTTCTAACCTTTGTTAGGTAGAGTTTAGTGAGGCAAAAATGAGGGCCAACAAAAACTTTTTAGTTCTCAATAAAATTTCATGAATGTTTGCCTTGATTGTTATGTTGATCTTGTCTGTTAGAGTTGATTGTTGAACCAACTTGTGAACCAACACCTAGCGGGCGCCAACTCGTTGCCTCCTCTCCAAGCCGACCGACTGCCACCGCGCGTGCCCTCTCACCATAGACCCCGCCCCGCTACTATGGACACTCTGGCGCAGTCCCGACCCTTTTGGTTGTCGTGAACCTCTTGTCTCGTGCGCCGCCGCTCTGGCCTGTGGGCATCGAGCATGTGTGCATGCTGTTGCCACGCACACCCGCCGCCCATGCCTTCTTAAGCACCCGAACTCCCTCTCTCTCACCCAAACGCATCTCTTCCCGCTCCATAAACCGCACACCATGAAGTAGCTTCTCTGGCCCCCTCCGTTCTTGGCTCCGACTTGAAGATTGCCGTGGCTGTCCTCGCATCACCTGGAGGACGCCAACCTCCTCTCGCCTCCCTTTTCCTTCCTCGAGCCCCACCTCTGTCTCCTGAAGCTCACCCACCTTCTCCATTTGATACAGGGCAATCGGAATCGTCAAGTTCATCCCCGCCTCTGTCCGCCCATTTCCTGTCTCTGATGAGCTCCCCCGTCTCGATTTCATCCTCAACCTTGGAGTAGTCTGGAAGGAAGGAGGAGCCACGCTGAGACTCCTCGTGCCTTCCCCCAGTCTCGGCGAGCCCCCTAGCTGCCGGCGGCGAGCCCGACGTCTCCCTGCATGGCGCCGGAGCGGACGCCGCCGCATCCTTTGGTCGCCGTCGACCTCGCGCCGACGTGGCCGCCCCCAGACGCTCCGATCCCGATCGATCGGTAAGGTAATGATTCAGCCTGCCCAGGTATCTTGCCCCCTCTCGTGGCCGCCATATGGGCTGGCCCAGCACTGCACCGGTCAGATCCGTTTAAATCCAGCCCGCAAACTTATTTTTTTCAGAGAACCTTTTAATCAAATCTAGATCTGCTTGCATGCAGTTTGGTTTAAATTCAAACAAAAATGGAAAATGAATCAAAACCCCAGATTATGAATTTTTATATGTTCTAGATATAATTACCTAACATTCGGAACCATCACTTTACCATAATTTTTTTTAGATTATTTGTGGTATTTAATCTTGCTTAATGTATTCAAATCACCAATAAATGAATATCTGGGGACTTGGTGACTCAAATTTGATGAATACAATTTTGTTGGAAAGGTATCTGGAATACCTTTCAAATGCCACTGGCCTAGATGCAACTAGAGTTTTATTCTTGGCATGGTTGTTTTTTTAAAATTACTACTAGATCCGACTTTTGGGAATTTTAGAGCCTAATCTGTGAAGTATTTTTGGATGAAACCAATTTTGGGTGGTCATGTACTGTGAACTCTTGCTACTGACCATAGGATAAATTTTTCTGGGCTTGTATGATTTTCGGGTAGAATTAACTCTAAAACAGTAGCTTATATCACTAGAAAAATCATAGAAAATTAACCACAACTTCTTTTTGGGTGAATCCACTTTTGTTGGGTTCATAAAAATGTTATCTTTCTGTGAGTATGCTGGTTGCAAGTTTTGAACACCTATAGGTACCTGCAAAGCTATTTAGGGCTTGTTAGGGTTTGCTTGATAATTAAAAACCCTCATAAATAATAGAAGTAGCTATAATAATGAAACCACCTCGAAATGTCCAAAATATTGCTTGTTTGTTCTGATGCTTGAATGATGTGAATTGTTTGCTACTATGGTGAGTGTGATCCTTGTATGCATGCGTTGCTTATATCGTTATTATTTACCGACGCTAGATTCGAACGACACCGAGTGTACTGAAGAGGGGGAAGTCCTCGAGTATCAGGAAGAAGAAGACCAGGGACATGCCAACCAAGGCAAGCCATCTATACTTGATACATATCTGATCCTATTCACTTATTTTGCATGTTTCGTAAAGGTTTACTAAACTGCATGTTTTTATATTGCTATAGTCCTTGTAGCAATTATTTGTTGGCTCAAGCTCCACGAGCCACTTTGATATCATCCTTCGAGATGACCCCTATGAACACCTATTCAGAACCCTTGCAGTAGTGGCTTGTTGATTAGCAGCAAAGCCTTTGGGAAACTTTGTAGTGGAGCAAAAACTCTAGGTTGGGAACACTCAAATGGGTCTTTGAAAATGATTTCGAAAACCTTGGAATGGAGTGCTATTCCATTGATGGATTTCAAAAAAAAATGAGTTTGAAAATAAGGTGGGGATGTATATCCCGGAGTTGGAGGCAGGAGTTTTTCAGAAATGACATTGGTGATCACTAAGTGTTCGCTCAGAACAATTAACCCGTGCAACCACGATTACCCTGGTATGGGACGGGGCTTAGCTCGTAGTTTGTTTATTTTAGTACGGGAGTCTCATAACTATTTAAGGGTACGCGGTACCCCAGAATCCGGCTTGTCGCAAGTGGTGGGCAACAGTGTAGCGGGCCCGCCAATAGGCTACCCGCCCGGAAGACACTATGGGTCTCCTGACGTGGCACTGGAGTTACGCTCGAACGTGGAGGTAGACTGCCAGGGTGTGCCGGGGAGGTACATACTCCATAGGGTAGATTCTCGTACTAAGGTGGATAAGCGAAAGGCTTTGATCGGGTGCTTGTCGTGGCATATGATGTTATGCGGGGAAGATGCCCACACGATGAGTATCCAGATGATTGTGGGTAAAATGTACAACCTCTGCAGAGTGTAAATCTATTCGAATAGCCGAGTCCTCGGCCATGGATGGTTGGGACGACCGTTACTTAGCCCAATGTCAGGTTTTGGTTTTACAAAAATGCTTACGGAAAAATGGAGAAAGGTGCCGGACGGAGTACTCGGAGGGTACTGCCGTGGCACGGTTATGGTTCGGAGTCCTTGCAGGGTACTGCCGAAGGAATGGAGATGGTCATGTGTGTTTGACCTGGTTTTATAAAGGAAGGTGGTCATGTTTGATTGACCACCGGCTCTCTCTTGAAAACCAAATGAGTTCCCCCTTTCCTAGAGATTTTACTAAAAAGGTTTTTCTAAATGTTTTCTTTAATAAGGATATAGAAATGTCATAAGACATGCTATATCAACACAAGAAATTGACTAGTTAGGATAAACTAGACTAGAGCCTTTCCTTGCTACAGCCAAACTGCATATCAAACTCCTTCTCTTAGATGGTTTGCGAGTACAATTCAAATTTACTCATGGCTTTGTCCCTGGCTATTAACTTGGTCAGATTATGAAGACGATGGTGAGTGTTTCGACGACACTGGTGCGGACTAGGAACATCTCCCAGTCAGTTGCCTGTGGGTAGTAGGCATGACATGGGTCATCAACACTGTTGGATATCCGCTGCTTAGATGTGAACTTGCCATGCGTGGCATTATAAAACTTGGCCATGTGACCAGTTGTAAGTATTTCATTCATTAATGTAATGGATGATGTAATTCTGTTATCAACTCGGATATGTGGATTCATGACACACTAATCATGGGATCATGAATTGTATGCATATCGGGTATTCCGGATGGGTAATCCGGGGTCCCCATAGAGTTGGTATCAGAGCCATCCTAACTGTAGGAGACCTTAGTTAGCATGGGCGTTAGATAGGAAAAGTAGTATTTTGCTAAGACTAATTGCAAAGTTCATTCTCCTAAGTAGCCCATAGTATGGCTTATACCTTACTTACCCTTTCAAATCTTCTAATCTTACCTCTGTAATTTTTCAAGGATTTTAAAGATTTTACTCTCTTGACTCTTCCACTTCAAATTTAATTAATAGACGTTATACCCCAATTAGATCCGAAGTTTAGCAACACAAGATGGAGCAAATAGTTAGAAGGACGTCTTCAAACCTCTCCAGATGCAAAAGGAAGAAGAGTGTGGGAAAATATTTTGCCTTTGGTTCACACCAACGGCTCTGTCAAGATACTGATCTTGTTCCTCCTTGGACATGCACTTTTGTAGTCATCAAGGATCAAGTTCTTAGTGGCTTGACTAGTATTTGTTAGGTTTGTCATGCAAATATGACACAAATGGCACATTTAAACAATCCCTCTGAAGACCTCACCACCATGTGATGAGATTCAAGAAGACCTGCAACTCTGCACTTCCCAAATCAACATCAACGGCTCAACAACACTACAACTTCACCACCAACTGCCATCAAGTTTCAGCTAAAGCGAAAGTCAAGAAAATGAAGGAATCAACAACTATGACCAACCATGACCCTAGGATGAATAGGATAAGCTCGATTGTTCTGATTGAGCTAACCCCAAATATCGCGAGTTGTTAGGCATTCTTTGGTACTCAAAATACCTTGTGTGGTTCTTGTTATTGTTTGTAGTAGTCTTGTGTGTTTCTTGAGTGTGTGTTGCTGCCTTGTGCTTGTGCTTGTTTTCGGCCTCTCAGCCTTGAAAACCCTCTAGAATGTAAAACCCCAAATAAGAAACCCCTCAAAAATGTGTTTCCCTCTCATCTATTTATGTCAGATCCAGTGGCGTAGATAAGTTAATAGTAAAATGCTAACTCTAACCTTGATAACGGTGGTTAATAACTCTTCTCGCAATACCTCCCCAAGATCTGAGGCGATTTTTTTTTTCTACGTGCTTCAAGCTTCATCAAGACCTCTCTACAACGTCAAGGAAGCAGAAGATAGACCCTGTTGGACTACAAAGGACTTCTAGAAGACAATGACTTTACTAACATAGGTTCCATTTTTTTAACAAGGAGTCCCGCTAACTTTGATGATACTCTCTTAACACCCCAACACTTGCTAAATCTTCTAACAAGCCAACTAACATTGAGCATAGTAGTATTAAAGCCAAGCCTAACTCTCGTAGTTCAACACGTTATTGCCACTTGAAGCCCGAAGACTCACGTGCTTGATCTCCACTGAGCAAATAGAAGGATGAAGACTCTCCAAAGTCAAGCCATCTATGTCGACTCTGAATTTAGGAGATATCCATGGGGGTAGCAACGAGAAGAAGTGAAGACTTTTCTAACTAACTCGCTCGCTCGTTCGAAATTTTGACGGGTTTGAAACCAAAACTAACTTATGCCATGGGTAGAAATCCACATGAAGATTCTCGGAAGATGAAGTCGACTCAAGGTATCCCAATATACCTCAAGATCGTCAAGGCTACAAGAAGATGGGGAAGCAAGAAGATCTTCAATGGTCTCCACCAACCCGAAGACAAGAAGGAACAGATCATTGACCACTGGAAGACACAGCGTTGGTGGTGCGCCGCCACCTGGAGCGTGTTTAGCTCAAACACAAGACAACCCAGAAGAATGGTTTCTATTAGGAATAACCTGCGCCTTGGTAGTTAGGAAGTGTAGAGGACTAAGTCGACAGATTTGACGTGCCTATCAAGATCGAAGCATAAATGCTCTTGTCTACCATCCTTAGAGGATTGCAAGCTCGAGATTAAAGGTCTACTCCAACATCAAGCTTCAAGGCACAACACCAAGAATTGAAGACACCATCCATCTACACGAAATAAGCAATGACCCCAAGCCAACAAAAACTACACGAGAAGCCTCGACTTTTCAAGACCTCAATTGCGAGCTGAAAACCTTCTAACTCTCGTAGAATCTTTTCGGGCATACTAGATAGCCTAACCGCACTAACCATAGAGGCGTCTCGATGAGGTTTCAACAAGGTACTCTCAGCGGCATCAACTTTTCAGCCATCAACTTCAGCAAATGAAGACAATCCACATCTATGGCAAAAGCAAGTCTTTGACGAAGCTCAGGGTATTGTCGGTGAGTTCGAGAAAGTTATAAAGTCTAACTCTATTGTAGTCTCAACACCTCTAACTACTATGCTTAGGAATCTCGGGACGAGATTCTTTTAAGGGGGGAAGATCTGTAACACCCCATCATTTCTAACCTTTGTTAGGTAGAGTTTAGTGAGGCAAAAATGAGGGCCAACAAAAACTTTTTAGTTCTCAATAAAATTTCATGAATGTTTGCCTTGATTGTTATGTTGATCTTGTCTGTTAGAGTTGATTGTTGAACCAACTTGTGAACCAACACAATGAGTTTGCTCTTGAGGTCATGCCACCATTTGTGCTTTTAGCTTTGTCTCCAAACAAAGTATCTTGGCACCTCCTTTATTTCAAAATACTTTAACTTCCCAAAAACTGGAGCCAAGACCTATTTTAAAACCAGAGCTTTACCAAAACTAAGTATTTCTAAAACTACAGGGACATAGTGTTGTGATCCCACTATTTTATAAACCTTTGGAAAAATGGTTTTAAGCACCTTTGAGAAATCTATATAAAGGAGATGTTTATGTCTCCACTATATATTGCCACTGCAAAAGATTTACTTCTTTATTTAATTTTTTTTAAAATTCTCAAGGGCATGATCCTCACAGAGCACTTGCTCAAACCCTTCCTCTTATGATGTTTGTTGCATGATTTTAACTATGAGTGGCTGCAGTTGACTTCCTTTTTCTGTGCATGATTGCTTGCTTGAGGAAACTTCCTTTAGTCCTTATTATGCTTGTAGACATTTATTTATGATTCATAGCTTCCAAAAGAATTCAATAGGTGTCAAGGGGCAAGTTAAAATGCTAAGTTAACAAAATTCCAAACCTAGCCCTATCTTCACTTTTGTTAACAGATTCAATGTTCAGGGACTTGTCTTCATCTCATACCTTCAATCCTTTTCAATGCACCTAACTAGAACTCATTTGTCATCTGATCCTCCATTCTCTCCACTACCACTCGGTCATTTGAGACCATCTGCTAGTTGATCTAATCATATTTTTGACCCTAATCAAATCAGTAAAACCCAACCCATGACCTACTTATCTTCTTCTTGACCTACCCTAATCATCCTTGCCTTTGATGGTATATTTTGGAAACTTGCCCTAAGTAATGTGGGGGTAGTTTTGAGCTCTAGTCAAAACTATTTCCCTCCTTGTTATTCCTTTATCAACTTTGGATCACTTCTTTTCGTTCACCATCAATCCTCTCTCAAATGCAACCTCTCCCAAACAACATTTGGGAATGGTAATCGTGCATGCTATCACTCCTTTGCCATCCAAATTTAACTTCTCTAAAATAATTTTTTTCTCTCTCTCTTATTAACAAAGTGAAGGTTATCGGTACATATGACATTCTTACTTTTTGGTGCATAAATAATTTGTGAGAAAAATCTATTGTGCAACGTTTGCAGGTAGAACCTTTTTAACTCAAAAACCTTATCTACTACTTTCAGCAGTTTCAAAGGTTTACTCCCATGATTTTTTTGTCCAAATTGGACCAACTCACATAAAGTGATCAAAAGAAATACAAATAAAACCTTTGATAAAATGGCTTCATCTCTACCTCAACCACACATCTCTGATCCACCAAACTATGCTATTGCGTGGAAACAATCAAAAAAATCAAATTAAGTTTGGATCAACACATGTATTATTCTACATTTCAATCTCTCCCTCTTAAATTCGTTTTGGATCTTCACCAAACCCTTCCTACGACCTCTTCATCATCTTAGCCTCCCTCTGGTCGACCCGATAACTACAGTAGCACTTATGGCTGTTTGTGCTTGGAGGGAGAAGAGGGAGTGGCCGATGCCACTCAAAGGCAAGGTCTTGCAAATCTTGCTGCAACACCTCTCCCTCCCCTCCAACCAATAATTCTGTGAATACCAGCACCCCACACCACGCCTCTAGCCCACCTGGCAGCTACCCTAGCTAGCCCTAGCCCTCCCACTCTCCATTTCTTTCCCGGAGACCAAGCAAAGTAGAGGCACTTCTCTCTCTCACCTCCCTGTCCCAGGCCACCAGCCAGTGGGCGTCGATGACATCCTGCACCACCACACGCCTCTCTGGCACCCTCCTACTCGAGACCACGCAGCCCAACACACACATGCACGCCCGTGCACCCCCAACCCGTGACAGACACAACCCCGAGCACCACCATTGGCCATCACCTTGGACGAGCTCCTTTTGACTCCAAACCTCGCCATCAGTCTCCTCTAGATGTGTATGATCGAACCCTAATACTCTCCTGTCCTTATCATGTTCGTAACGGATGCTACCGCCCGTGCTCTGGTTGACGATGTTTCGTCAAACACCTGGCGGGCGCCAACTCGTTGCCTCCTCTCTAAGCCGACCGACCGCCACCGCGTGTGCCCTCTCGCCATAGACCCCGCCCCGCTACTATGGACACTCTGGCGCAGTCCCGACCCTTCTGGTTGTCGTGAACCTCTTGTCTCGTGCGCCGCCGCTTTGGCCTGTGGGCATCGAGCACGTGTGCGTGCTGTTGCCGCGCACACCCGCCGCCCGTGCCTTCTTAAGCACCCGGACTCCCTCTCTCTCACCCAAACGCATCTCTTCCCCCTCCATAAACCACACACCATGAAGTAGCTTCTCTGGCCCCCTCCGTTCTTGGCTCCGACCTGAAGATCGCCATGGCTGTCCTCACGTCACCTGGAGGACGCCGACCTCCTCTCGCCCCCCTTTTCCTTCCTTGAGCCCCACCTCTATCTCCTGAAGCTCACCCACCTTCTCCATTTGATACAGGGCAATCGGAATCGTCAAGTTCGTCCCCGCCTCTGTCCGCCTGTTTCCTGTCTCCGACGAGCTCCCCCATCTCAGTTTCATCCTCGAACTTGGATGAGTCTGGAAGGAAGGAGGAGCCACGCTGAGACTCCTCGTGCCTTCCCCCAGTCTCGGCGAGCCCCCTAGCCGCCGGCGGTGAGCCCGACGTCTCCCTGCATGGCACCGGAGCGGACGCCGCCGCATCCTTTGGTCGCCGTCGACCTCGCACCGACGTGGCCGCCCCCAGACGCTCCGATCCCGATCGATCGGCAAGGTAACGATTCAGCCTGCCCAAGTCTCTCGCCCCCTCTCGTGGCCGCCATATGGGATGGCCCAGCACTGCACCGGTCGGATCCGTTTAAATCCAGCCCGCAAACTTATTTTTTTCAAAGAACCTTTTAATCAAATCTAGATCTGCTTGCATGCAGTTTGGTTTAAATTCAAACAAAAATGGAAAATGAATCAAAACCCCAGATTATGAATTTTTGCATGTTCTAGATAAAATTACCTAACATTCGGAACCATCACTTTACCATAATTTTTTTTAGATTATTTGTGGTATTTAATCTTGCTTAATGTATTCAAATCACCAATAAATGAATATCTGGGGACTTTGCGACTCAAATTTGATGAATACAATTTTGTTGGATAGGTATCTAGAATACCGTTCAAATGCCACTAGCCTAGATACAAATAGAGTTTTATTATTGGCATGGTTGTTTTTTGAAAATTACTACCAGATCTGACTTTAGGGAATTTTAGAGCCTAATCTGTGAAGTATTTTTGGATGAAACCAATTTTGGGTGGTCATGTACTATGAACTCTTTCTACTGACCATAGGATAAATTTTTCTGGGCTTGTATGATTTTCTGGTAGAATTAACTCTAAAACAGTAGCTTATATCACTAGAAAAATCATAGAAAATTAACCACAACTTCTTTTTGGGTGAATCCACTTTTGTTGGGTTCATAAAAATGTTATCTTTCTGTGAGTATGCTGGTTGCAAGTTTTGAACACCTATGGGTACCTGCAAAGCTATTTAGGGCTTGTTAGGGTTTGCTTGCTAATTAAAAACCCTCATAAATAATAGAAGTAGCTATAATAATGAAACCACCTCGAAATGTCCAAAATATTGCTTGTTTGTTCTAATGCTTGAATTATGTGAATTGTTTGCTACTATGGTGAGTGTGATCCTTGTATGCATGCACTGCTTATATCGTTATTATTTACCGACGCTAGATTCGAACGACACCGAGTGTACTGAAGAGGGGGAAGTCCTCGAGTATCAGGAAGAAGAAGACCAGGGACAGGCCAACCAAGGAAACCCATCTATACTTGATACATATCTGATCCTATTCACTTACTTTGCATGTTTCATAAAGGTTTACTAAACTGCATGTTTTTATATTGCTATAGTCCTTGTAGCAATTATTTGTTGGCTCAAGCTCCACGAGCCACTTTGATATCATCCTTCGAGATGACCCCTGTGAACACCTATTCAGAACCCTTGCAGTAGTGGCTTGTTGATTAGTAGCAAAGCCTTTGGGAAACTTTGTAGTGGAGCAAAAACTCTAGGTTGGAAACACTCAAATGGGTCTTTGAAAATGATTTCGAAAACCTTGGAATGGAATGCTATTCCATTGATGGATTTAAAAAAAATGAGTTTGAAAATAAGGCGGGGATATATATCCTGGAGTTGGAGGCAGGAGTTTTTCAGAAATGACATTGGTGATCACTAAGTGTTCGCTCAGAACAATTAACCCGTGCAACCACGATTACCCTGGTATGGGACGGGGCTTAGCTCGTAGTTTGTTTATTTTAGTATGGGAGTCTCATAACTATATAAGGGTACACGGTACCCCGGAATCCGGCTTGTCGCAAGTGGTGGGCAATAGTGTAGCGGGCCCGCCAATAGGCTACCCGCCCGGAAGACACTATGGGTCTCCTGACATGGCACTGGAGTTACGCTTGAACGTGGAGGTAGACTGCCAGGGTGTGCCGGGGAGGTACATACTCCATAGGGTAGATTCCCGTACTAAGGTGGATAAGCGAAAGGCTTTGATCGGGTGCTTGTCGTGGCATATGATGTTATGCGGGGAAGATGCCCACACGATGAGTATCCGGATGATTGTGGGTAAAATGTACAACCTCTGCAGAGTGTAAATTTATTCGAATAGCCGAGTCCTCGGTCATGGACGGTTGGGACGACCGTTACTTAGCCCAATGTCAGGTTTTGGTTTTACAAAAATGCTTTCGGAAAAATGGAGAAAGGTGTCGGGCGGAGTACTCGGAGGGTACTGCCGTGGCACGGTTATGGTTCAGAGTCCTTGCAGGGTACTGCCGAAGGAATGGAGATGGTCATGTGTGATTGACCTGGTTTTATAAAGGAAGGTGGTCATGTTTGATTGACCACCGGCTCTCTCTTGAAAACCAAATGAGTTCCCCCTTTCCTAGAGATTTTACTAAAAAGGTTTTTCTAAATGTTTTCTTTAATAAGGATATAGAAATGTCGTAAGACATGCTATATCGACACAAGAAATTGACTAGTTAGGATAAACTAGACTAGAGCCTTTCCTTGCTACAGCCAAACTGCATATCAAACTCCTTCTCTTAGATGGTTTGCGAGTACAATTCAAATGTACTCATGGCTTTGTCACTGGCTATTAACTTGGTCAGATTATGAAGACGACCGTGAGTGTTTCGACGACGCTGGTGCGGACTAGGAACGTCTCCCAGTCAGTTGCCTGTGGGTAGTAGGCATGACATGGGTCATCAACACTGCTGGATATCCGCTGCTTAGATGTGAACTTGCCATGTGTGGCATTATAAAACTTGGTCATGTGACCAGTTGTAAGTATTTCATTCGTTCATGTAATGGATGATGTAATTCTGTTATCAACTCGGATATGTGGATTCACGACACACTGATCATGGGATCGTGAATTGTATGCATATCGGGTATTCCGGATGGGTAATCCGGGGTCCCCACAGGCATCCCCAAGCTTTGACGCTTGTACCTCTTGGATATTTCTTGGGGTGACATGGGCATCCCCAAGCTTGAGCTTTTGTCCATACTTCATCTCATTTCATCACTCTCCATTCCCTACACTTGAAATTTTCCTTCATACAAAACTTCACACCATTCTACTAGCAACATAAGTATAAGCATGATAATAAATCTACTCTTTTGGTTCAGTTTCAAACTCAAATATACCATCCATTAAAGCATAAGCTATTGTATCAACTTCCTCAAAAGTTCCGTGATCAAAAGAACTCAAAAAGAAAGTGATCGAGAGGCAAACACAAATAGTGGTAGAATTTGTCAAGACAGAACAGCTGACAAAGATAGATTTTTTCGAGGACCTTCTGTTGCTCAAATCAAAAAGTGAAAAACTAATAAAAGTTTGGAAATAACCTGGGGCATATGCACAAGAAATCGCAGATCAGAAAGATATTCTGAGAATTTTCACGAATTTTTACGGTGCAGCGTAGAAATCTGTTTCAGGACAGCAACTTCCCCAAATCTTACCTTCCTCAAATTAGAGGTTCTTCTTGGCACAAAAACGAAATAAAAATGATAAGGAGAGGTCATTACAGTAGTAATAACTTCCAAGACTCAAATAAAAGGAAAAGTACTGAAAATAAAACATTGGATTATCTCCCAAGAGTGCTTTTCTTTAACGCCTTTGAGCTAGGTGCAGAAAGTGGAAATCAAGTATTTTCAAATGAGGCATTAAGATCAATTGTTTCCTCAAGAGCACTACTTACCACACTAGGCACTTTAAAATCCTCTGAAGATGATTCAACCTGCAAGTCACTCTTAGTTGAACTAAAAGTCTTACCAATCTTAAAAACATGCTGCGGTTTTGGCACAGATACCTTGGGAACATACATAAATTTTTGCTCCTTTCCAACAAAAGCTTTCTCCTTCTTAAATTTAAGAGAAGAGAAAATTAAACTTAAAGTTTCCATAGACTCCTCTAGTTTACCAATCCTAAGGTTTTGACTATCATGAGTAGTACTAGCCTCTAAAATAGTGATTCTCTTACCGATACTTTCTATCGATTCATTATCCTGGCTAGCGTTATCAAGGATATTTGGCAAACTTTTTTCTAAAGAGCTAAGTTTTTCCAAAACTTCCTCCAAAGTGACCTCAGTTTTAACAACATGAATATGTGGTACTCCCACTAAACTTTCAATTAAAGTGCATGCTTCCAAAGCGGGAGTACCCAGAAAATTACCTCCTGCGAGAGTATCAAGAACGTGCCTATTCCAACTATATATACCAACATAAAAATTCCTAAGGAGGATCATGGTAAAATGCTTCTTTGTACACCTATGATGAGCATTACTAATTCGGTACCAAGCATCCTTCAAACTCTCTCCACCTTGTTGCTTAAAAGTACGAACCTTAACTTCAGGATTACTCATTCTAGCAAAACTAAAAGCAGACAAGTAAAAATAACAACTATATAGGAACTAATTTTTTTGTATTTTTGATAAAAAGATGCAAGCAAAAATAAAATAAAGCAAAACAATAACAAAGTAAAAGATTGGAAGCGAGAGACTCCCCTTGAAGAAATCTTCTTTCTCCCCGGCAACAGCGCCAGATAACTTGTTGATGTTTTGCTGGCGCATAGTTGACGTGGGAGCTTCTTCTTCTTTGATCCCTGGCAACGGCGCCAGAAAACTTGTTGGTGGTGCGGTATTGATGTAGGAGTTTTATATATATAACCGCCTAGTTGGAAACCCCAAGAGAAGATTATGATGAGCACAACAGCAAGTCTTCCCTCAGTTTTGAAACCAAGGTTTATTGAACCGGTAGGAGAAAGAACCAAACTTCTGAAGGTTGATGCCCACTAGCTTTGCAACAGCTCTGGACAATGGCACCAGAAAACTTGTCCAGGGTGTAGCTTTACACCAGCAACAACGTGGAACCTGCACACAACACAACCAAGTACTTTGTTCCAACTTACGATGAGCTTGTCAATCTCACCGGTTTGCTGTAAACAAATGATTAAGCGTATCGAGTGGTAAAAGATAGTAGTTTGCAAGAATGTAAATAAAACGAGTAAATGGTAAACAGTAATAATAGTGTAAAAGAATGGACCGGGGTCCACAGTTCAGTAGTGGTGTCTCTCCATAAAGTAAATAACATGCTGGGTAAACAAATTACAGTTGGGCAATTGATAGAATAAAGTAAGCATACAAATGTCATGACGATCACTATGAGATTCACTCTGGGCATTACAACATAATACATAGACCGTAATCCAACTACATCTATGACTAATAATCCACCCTCCGTATGTCATCCCAGCAACCATTGGGTATTAAGTTGCAAGCAACAGATTATCGCCTTAAGCAAAGTGCGTAATGTAAACAATACAAATATCCTTGAACACAAGATTATTGTTTTCTCCCTAGTGGTAACAGCACATCTACAACCTTAGAGGTTTTTGTCACTCCCCCAGATTACTAGAGGCATGAACCCACTATCGAGCATAAATACTCCCTCTTGGAGTCACTAGCATCTACTCGGCCAAGATATCTACTAGCAATGGAGAGCATGCAAGATCATAAACAACATAGAGATAACATAAAGATAATAATTCAGCACATCAACTTGACATAGTATCAATATTCATCGGATCCCAACAAACACAACATGTAGAATTACACAACTATGATCTTGATCATGATAGGCAGCTCACAAGATCTAAACATGAAGCACATGGAGGAGATGACAACCATCTAGCTACTGCTATGGACCCGTAGTCCAAGGTAGACTACTCACGCATCACTCTAGAGGCAGGCATGGTGATGAAGAAGGCCTCCAGCAGTGATTCCCCTCTCCGGCAGGGTGCCGGGAAGAGCTTCTGGACCCTCCCGATCTCGCGTCGACGATGGCCGCGGCTTGCAGTATGTTTCGATGAAAATTGATCGGTTGCCTTAGGTTTTCCTGTCGAGGGGAATATATAGGCGGAAGGGCGGTGTCAGAGTGTGGGCCAGGCATTAGCTTTGGACTCCGTGACACTTCGGGAAAAATAGGAATTTTGGCTTTTGTTTCGTCCAATTCCGAGAATATTTCCTGTGTAGCTTTTCTGAAACACAAAAATAGGGAACTGACACTATGGCATCTCATTAGTAGGTTAGTTCTGGAAAATGCATAAAAACACCATGAAGTGTAACAAAACACAAAGCAAATGGTGTATAAACAAGCATGGAGCATCAAAAATTATAGATACGTTTGAGACGTATCATGGATCACCCAAGGTTTATCGAACTCTGGGAGGAAGAGGTCAAAGGTATCCCTCTCAAGCAACCCTGCAATTACGATACAAGAAGTCTCTTGTGTCCACAAGACACCCAATACACTTGTCAGATGTATATGTGCACTAGTTTGGCGAAGAGATAGTGAAATACAAGTAATATGGATGATTATAAGTAGTACATGCAATCTGAAATAAATATCGCTGCGAGCAAACATGTAACATAACTGAATGTAAATGGTGTTTCAATGCTTAGAAACAAGGCCTAGGGATCATACTTTCACTAGTGGACACTCTCAACAAAGATAAAATAATTGAACACATAAATAACTATCTTCACTATGCTACTCTAAACTATTCTTCAATGGATAACGAACACTAATCATGTGTAGGGCTACAAAGCACTCCTCAAAGCTCGCATTTACCCAAACTAGATTGCCCCACACTATCACCTTGAGCACACTAGATGGTTCCAATAAACACCAACAATTGAGACTCACATAATGCGCACACTGTCATCCTTCACATCATGAGACAAGGTGTCTCCGGAGATTACAATAATAAAGCAGTGGAGTAGCATAATATATGAAGAATAACATCTACCAATTCAACTAGATACAAAGCTCATGATCACATATAGATCACATATTGGAAGAGAGAGGTGAACCACATAGCTACCGGTAGAGCCCTCAGCCCCGGGGGAGAACTACTCCCTCCTCATCATGGGAGACAGCAACATTGATGGAGATGGCGGTGAAGTCGATGGAGACAGCGGTGGAGGCGATGGAGTCGATGGAGATGGCTCTGGGGGCACTTCCCCATCCTGGCAGGGTGCCGGAACAGAGACTTCTATCCCCCGAAATTGGTCTTTGATGGTGGCGGTGCTGCGGAACTTTACTGGGAGAAACGCCGAACAATTTAGGGTTTTCGCGTCGGAGACCTTTTATAGCCAGAAGGGCGATGTCAAAGGGTAGCTGGGGGCCCCACACCTGGTGGTGGCGCGGCCAGGAGGGCACCCGCACCACCTTATGGTGTGCCAGCCTCCTGGCCCCCCTCCGGCTCTCCTTCGGACTTCGTCTTGTGTTGGGAAAAATAGGAGGTTCGGGCTTTGTTTTGTCCAATTCCGAGAATATTTCCTGTGTAACTTTTCTAAAACACAAAACAATAGAAAATAGGGAACTGGTACTGTGGCATCTCGTTAATAGGTTAGTTCCAGAAAGCGCATAAAAACGCTACGAAGTGTAAACAAAACACAAAGCAATTGGTGTAAAACAAGCATGGAGCATCAAAAATTATAGATTCATTTGAGACGTATCAAGCATCCCCAAGCTTAACACCTGCTCGTCCTCGAGTAGGTAAGTGATAACAAAACAATACTTTTTGAGGTGACATGCACCAACACAATCTTGATCAAACAATGTAAAGCATTGAGTGCTGAGATCAAAGTACTCTAAACATGGGCATAAAAGACATAATCTTGACAATAAAACTTAGCAACCATGTTATAACATGAAAAGTAACACAAACAAAAGATCATGAGTAATAATGCATTGAAAGTCAAGTGCGTATTTCAAGCATATAGAAAAACATAGCAAAGTGGTTTTCTGCTTGTCCTTCATGGAGTAGCAAAACATAAATGCATAGGACACCTTCAAGTTTAAGAGGGTGACTAGATACATATAATTTAAGAACAAGCAAAACCATAATCATGAATCAATCAATAATAAATTTTGGGACTATGCACATTATACTCAGAATGACAACTATGCTCTCTTAGAAGGTGCATAAAAGTAGAAGGTGAAGACTCAACATAAAAGTAAAAGAAATGCCCTTCGCAAAGGGAAGCAGTGATTGCAAGTTTTATAAACCTCCAAAAATTATGATACTTACTAGCTTTGAGGTCTCATTGCCCCCATCATAGGCATCTTGAGTGGTTAAGGTTAATGTGAGTACAGTTATGAAGCATATGCTTAACAAATCATAAGTTGAAAATCTCATGTCCCGTGAAGTACAAATACCCAAACCTCATGCTACTCGACTTAGGTCTCAAGCAAGTTCTTATCATTGTAAGCATACATGTATCATCGAGAACGCCAACGGGGCACCTCTTGCCCGATGACATGGAACAAGCCCACATCAAAATGACAAGACAAACAAACAATGAACACCTCAGCATCTCTTTTATTTACTATTGGTATAGCTTTTTATTTTGAGATGCGTCATCGAATGTCCACTATGGGCATGCTATAAATTTCCACCATGAATGATGCATGGCTTAGATTAGTGGCCCAGGCGTTTCTCTAACACATATACAAACTCCATGAGCTCACAAGTTTCCAACTTATTTCACATTGCAGGTATCCATAAACAAAAGATCATGATATCAAATAAATGAGAGTAAGTGCAATGTTGAAAGCGTGCCCCATGACAGCATGGCTGAGCTAACTTCCAACTTACAACTTGCAAGCACAACATCAACATAAGAGAGCCACAATGGTAAATTTTATTAAAAGCAAGAAAGTAAAATGTGCCGTCAGGTTTGTGAGAGCTTTACTGACTAATTTTCGTATAACACAAAAAGTTTAATTTAAAGGATAGATAAAAGCAAGACGAATGTACTTGGAATAGCAAATTGCTAATAGGTATATATGGTGGACACAATGAAAAACTTTGGTTTTTGGGAGTTGGATGCACGAGAAGTATTCCCTCTCAGTACAAAATGAAGGCTAGCAAAAGAATGGGAGCGACCAACTAACAGAGCAATAACGGCCATAATCATGCATATCGACAAAACATTATTAACCAAAGCATAAAGTGGTATCACAAGTCAAAAACCAAATGATCATAGAGGCTTATGGCGACTTGTTAAAGTCAAACATGGTGTAAGCATGCGCCAAGTCAACCCAAATAAAGCATCAAAGGAGAAAAAACCACAATATTATGCTCCCATATAATAAAAACAACGCATGATTCTTTCAAAGGCACATTAAGCAATCTCAGTCATTTGAGAGAAGTCATGCCACAACAAAAATTGCTAAGCATACTATCAAAATAACATCAAGTATGACATGCAAAAGTCTAAGCCACAGTCTAAACAAGCTCCCATTTGTACCACTATAGGCATGAAACGTTTTATCTTTTCCAACACCAATAAACCTTTTTATAACAACTCTTAAAGATGAAAACCAACATAGACCAGAGGTCTAAATACACCTTGATACATAGGAATAACAAGTTTTGAACAAAAATCAAGGCGAAAAACGAAAGCTAAACATAGTACTAGAAAAAGAGAACACTCGTTGAACGAAAAGAGTGAAAACTAGAGTGTTCTTGGCAATGAAAACAGAGTTTATCTCTCTCCAAAACAATCAAGATGTGATCCAACCATTCATTGCAGCAAACAAAACAAAAGAAAACTGAAAGCAAAAGTAAAGACGCTCCAAGAAAAACGCATAGTATACGAAGCAATAAAAATATAGTGTCTTGAAAGATGACCTGATTTTTGCCGATGAAGAAGGGGTGCCTCGGGGCATCCCCAAGCTTTGATGCTTGTACCTCTTGGATATTTCTTAGGGTGACATGGGCATCCCCAAGCTTGAGCTTTTGTCCATACTTCATCTCATCTCATCATTCTCCTTTCCCTACACTTGAAAACTTCCTTCATACAAAGCTTCGCACAATTCTATTAGCAACATTAGTGTAAGAACGATAGTAGATCCACCTTTGGTTCAGTTTCAACTCAAGTATAGAACATATTAACACATAAGCTACTGTAGAAACTTCCTCAAAAAGTTCCATGATCAAAAGAACTCAAAAAGAAAGAGATCAAGAGGCAAATGCAAATAATGGCAGAAATCTGTTGATACGTATCAAACATATCTATAATTTTTGATGCTCCATGCTTGTTATTACACCATTTTATTAGTGTTTTGTTACACTTTGTGGCATTTTTATGAATTTTCTGGGACTAACCTATTAACAAGATGCCACAGTACCAGTTCCCTGTTTTCTGCTGTTTTTGTGTTTCAGAAAAGTTATACAGGAAATATTTTCGGAATTGGACGAAACAAAAGCCGAACATCCCAATATTTAACGAAGCTTCCAGAAGACCGAAGAGGAGACGGAGAGGGGCCAGCCTCACCACCAGGGGGCGCGGCCCAGCCCCTGGCCGCGCTGCCCTGTGGTGAGGGCCCCCTGGTCCACTTCTAACGCTGCCCCTTCGCCTATAAAGACCCCCCGACGGGAAAAACCTAAAGACCCAATCAATTTTCCAGAAACACATCGCGATCCGCCGCCGTCGTCAACCCGAGATCGGGAGGGTCCAGAAGCTCTTCCCGGCACCCTGCCGGAGAGGAGAATCGCCACCGGAGGTCTTCTTCATCGCCATGCTTGCCTCCGGCGCGATGAGTGAGTAGTCTACCTTGGACTATGGGTCCATAGCAGTAGCTAGATGGTTGTCTTCTCCACCTTGTGCTTCATGTTTAGATCTCGTGAGCTGCCTTACATGATCGAGATCACCTTTGTGTAATTCTACATGTTGTGTTTGTTGGGATCTGATGAATATTGGTGTTATGTTAAGTTGATGTGCTGGATATTATCTTATGTTATCTCTATGTTGTTTATGATCTTGCATGCTCTCCGTTGTTAGTAGCTATCTTGGCCAAGTAGATACTAGTGACTCCAAGAGGGGGTATTTATGCTCGATAGTTGGGTTCATGCCTCTATTTAATCTGGGGGAGTGACAGAAACCTCTAAGGTTGTAAATGTGCTATTGCCACTAGGGAGAAAACATCATTCTTGTGTCCAAGGACATTCGTTTTGTTTACATTACACACTTTGCTTAATGCAGTTATCTGTTGTTCGCAACTTAATACTCGTGGGGTGTTCGGACGATATCCCCGTGGGTGGATTATTAGTCATAGATGCAGTTGGATGGCGGTCTATGTATTTTGTTGTAATGCCCAGAGTAAATCTCATAGTGATCCTCGTGACATATGCATGCTATCTTTATTCTATCAATTGCCCAACTGTAATTTGTTTACCTAGCATGTTGTTATTTATCTTATGGAGAGACACCACTAGTGAACTGTGGACCCTGGTCCAATTTCCTTTACATTGTTACACCGTTTTACTATTACTCGCACTGTTTACTTTCTTGCATACTACTACTGTTTTCCACTCGATACGCTCAATCCTTTGTTTACAGCAAACCGGTGAGATTGACAACATCATCGTAAGTTGGGAGCAAAGTACTTGGTTGTGTTGTGCGCAGGTTCCACGTTGTTGCTGGTGCAAAGCAAAGCACTAGACGAGGCACCTTATAAATTGTCCGGAGCTGTCGCGAAGCTAGCAGACATCACCTTCTGAAGTATTGGCTTTTTCCTACTGGTTCAATAAACCTTGGTTTCTTACTGAGGGAAAACTTGTTGTTGTGCTCATCATACCTTCCTCTTGGGGTTCCCAACTGGGCGGTCATCTACATCAACACCGCATCGCAATCAAGCTGTTTTTCTGGCGCCGTTGCCGGGGAAAAAGAAGACTTCTGCAAGAGGAGTTTCGCACGCACATCCTTTACTTTGTTTATTGTTTTGCTTTACTCTATTTTTGCTTGCATCATTTTATCAAAAACACAAAAAAATTAGTTTCCTTTATAGTTGTTATTTCTTTACTCTTAGTTCATTATGTTGTTCCCTAAGTACGTCTTGGAGGACCTCTCAGTAGGTAGTGGTTCTATTATTGGGAAAAATAATATTGAGGAGTTCTTTAATCATATTAGCATGCATAAAGATGTTGAGGATAAATATTTGGCTGAGCTTGCTCCTAGTTATGAAGTTGCTGCTGCATATTTAGTTCATATGTTGGAAGCTAGGTTTGTTAATCTTAATCCTTTTATGCAACAAATGTTTCTTAAGCTTCATGATATTGAAGACTCCGAAAAGAAAGATTTTATCTTGGAGACTTTGCGTAGAGATGTTGCTATTGAAGCTAGGAAAGTTTTTGAGCGTTTTAATATGCTTGGCGCACCTGTTAATGTTGTTGGTACAAACAATGAAGATTTCAAAGTACCAATTCCTTGCAAACTTGTAGGATTGCATGAAGCTTTGGAAAAGAATTTCGATTGGATTTGTCCTGAAAACCCTTTTGATGAAACTAGTGTACCAAAGCGTGATCACAAGGGATCCTCAAAAACTCATTTGGACACAATTCAATTTATTGTTGAAAAGACTTCTGCAATTGATCTTAATGCCTCTCTTGATATTACTTGATTTGCACTTTCTGCGCCTAGCTCAAAGGCGTTAAAGAAAAGCACTCTTGGGAGATAACCCATTGTTTTCCTTTCAGTTCTTTTTCTTTTATTTGAGTCTTGGAAGTTATTACTACTTGTAATAACCGCTCCTTATCCTTTTTATTTTGTTGTTGTGCCAAGAGAAACCTCTAATTTGAGTGAGGTAAGATTTGGGGATGTTGCTGTCCTGAAACAAATTTTGGTGCTACACTGTAAAAATTCGTGAAAATTCTAAGGATATCTTTTTGACCTGAGATTTCTTGTGCATATGCCCCAGGTTATATCCAAACTTTCATTAGTTTTACACTTTTTGATTTGAGCAACAGAAAACTCTCAAAAAAATCGACCTTTGTCAGCTGTTCTGTTTTGACAGATTTCTGCCACTATTTGTGTTTGCCTCTCGATCGCTTTCTTTTTTAGTTCTTTTGATCACAGAACTTTTGGGGAAGTTGCTAAAGTAGTATATGCTTTATGTGTGGTGGTTTTGAGTGGAAATCTGAAGCAAAAAGGGGTTGATTCATTATTATGCTTACACTAATGTTGCTAATAGAATTGTGTTGAGTTTTGTATGAAGGAAGTTTTTAAGTGTAGGGATTGGAGAATGATGAGATGAGTTGAAGAATGGACAAAAGCTCAAGCTTGGGGATGCCCACACACCCCAAGAAATATCCAAGAGGTACAAGCATCAAAGCTTGGGGATGCCCCCGAGGCACCCCTTCTTCATCGGCAAAAATCAGGTCACCTTTCAACACACTATATTTTTATTGCTTCATGCACTATGCGTTTTTCTTGGAGCGTCTTTTCTTTAGTTTTCAGTTTTGTTTTGTTTTGTGTGCTGAAATAAATGGTTGGACCCCAACAAATTTCTTTTGGAGAAGTTGCCTTGCTTTTTATTTGCCAAGAACACTCCATTTTCACTCTTATCGTTCAACGAGTGTTCTCTTTTTCTAGAACTGCGTTTAGCTTTCATTTTTTGCCTTGATTTTTGTTCAGATCTTGTTATATTCTTATATTAAGGTGTATTTTTACCTCTGGTCCATATTGGTTTTCATCAAAAGAGTTGTTTCAAAAAGGTTCGAATGGTGTTGGAAAAGAGAAAAAATTTCATGCAAAAAAGTGGTACAAAAAGGAGCTTGTTTAGACTGCGGCTTAGACTTTTGCATGTCATGCTTGATATCGTTTTGATAGTATGCTTAGTGGTTTTTCTGTAGCATGACTTGTCTCAAATGACTGAGATTGCTTAATGAGCCTTTGAAAAAATCATGCGTTGTTTTTATTATTTGGAAGCATTAATTTGGTTTTCTCCTTGATGCTTTATTTGGGTTGACTTGGCGCATGCTTACACATGTTTGACTCATACGAAGTGGCCATAAGCCTTTATGATCATTTAGTTTTTTGACTTTTGATGCCATCTTATGCTTCTCTTAATGATGTTTTGTCGCTATGCATGATTATGGCCGTTATTGCTCGCTTAGTTGGTCACTCCCAGTCTTTTGCTAGCCCTCATTTTGTACGGAGTATGAGCTCTACTCGTGCATCCAACTCCCAAAAACCAAGTTATTCCAATGTGTCCACCATACATACCTATTAGCAATTTGCTATTCCAAAGTACATTTGACTTGCTTTTATCTATCCTTCAAATTAAACTTTTTTGGTGTTATGCGAAAATTGGTCAGTAAAGCTCTCACGAACCTAATGGCACACTTTACTTTTCTCGTTCTTAAAAATTTGACATTGTGGCTCTCTTATGTTGAGTTGTTATGCTTGCAAGTGGTAAGTTGGAAATTAGACAAATCATGCCATCATGGGGTAAGCTTTCAACATTGCACTTCTTATTTGAGTTAATATCGTGATCTTTTGTTTATGGATACTCGCGATGTGAAATAAATTAGGAATCTTGCGGGATCATGGAGTTTGTATACGTGTTAGAGAAACGCATGGGCCGCCAATCTAAGCCATGCATAATTCATGGTGGAAATTTACAGCATGCCCATAGTGAACATTCGACGACGCATCTCAAAATAAAAAGCTATACCAATGGTAAATAAAAGAGATGCCGAGGTGTTCATTGTCTGTTTGTCCTGTCATTTTGATGAGGGCTTGTTCCATGTCATCGGGCATGGAGGTACCCCATTGGCGGTTCTCGATGATACGTGTATACTTACAATGACAAAAGCTTGCTTGGGACTCTAAGTCGAGTAGCATGAGGTTTGGGTATTCGTACTTCACGGGACACGAGGTTTTCAACTTATGATTTGTCAAGCAGATGCTTCATAATTGTACTCGCATTAACTTTAACCATTCAAGATGCCTATGCTGGGGGCAATGAGAGCTCAAAGCTAGTAAGTACCATAATTTTTGAAGGTTTATAAAACTTGCAATCACTGCTTCCCTCTGCGAAGGGCCTTTCTTTTACTTTTTTGTCGAGTCACCACCTCCTATCTTTATGCACCGTCTAAGAGAGCATAGTTGTCATTCTTTGTTTAATGTGCATAGTCCCAAAGTTTATCATTGATTGATTCATGATTTTGGTTTCACTTGTTCTTAAATTATTTGTATCTAGTCGCCCTCTTAAACTTGAAGGTGTCCTATGCATTTATGTTTTGCTATTCCATGAAGGACAAGCTGAAAACCATTTGCTATGTTTTTCCATATGATTTGAACACACATTTGACTTTCACTGTTTCATTTTCATGATCTTTCATTTGTGTTCTTTTTCATGTTATAACATGGTTGCTAAGTTTCTTCTATCAAGATTATGTCTTTCATGCCCATGTTTTAAGTTCTTTTGATCCCAGCACTCAATGCTTTACATAGATGATCAAGATTGTGTTGGTGCATGTCACCTCGAAAATTATTTCTTTTGTTATCACTTACCTACTCGAGGACGAGCAGGAGTTAAGCTTGGGGATGCTGATACGTCTCAAATGTATCTATAATTTTTGATGCTCCATGCTTGTTCTTACACCATTTGCTTAGTGTTTTGTTACACTTCGTGGAATTTTTATGCATTTTCCGGGACTAACCTATTAACAAGATGCCACAGTGCCAGTTCCCTGTTTTCTGCTGTTTTTGTGTTTCAGAAAAGTTACACAGGAAATATTCTCGGAATTGGAAGAAACAAAAGCCGAACATCCCAATATTTAACGAAGCTTCTAGAAGACCGAAGAGGAGACGGAGAGGGGCCAGGGGCCAGCGTCACCACCAGGGGGCATGGCCCAGCCCCTGGCCGCACCGCCCTGTGGTGAGGGCCCCCTGGTCCACTTCTGACGCTGCCCCTTCGCCTATAAAGACCCCCCGACGGGAAAAACCTAAAGACCCGATCAATTTTCCAGAAACACATCGCGATCCGCCGCCGTCATCGACCCAAGATCAGGAGGGTCCAGAAGCTCTTCCCGGCACCCTGCCGGAGAGGGGAATCGCCACTGGAGGTCTTCTTCATCACCATGCTTGCCTCCGGCGCGATGAGTGAGTAGTCTACCTTGGACTATGGGTCCATAGCAGTAGCTCGATGGTTGTCTTCTCCACCTTGTGCTTCATGTTTAGATCTCGTGAGCTGCCTTACATGATCGAGATCACCTTTGTGTAATTCTACATGTTGTGTTTGTTGGGATCCGATGAATATTGGTGTTATGTTAAGTTGATGTGCTGAATATTATCTTATGTTATCTCTATGTTGTTTATGATCTTGCATGCTCTCCGTTGTTAGTAGCTATCTTGGCCAAGTAGATACTAGTGACTCCAAGAGGGGGTATTTATGCTCGATAGTTGGGTTCATGCCTCTATTTAATCTGGGGGAGTGACAGAAACCTCTAAGGTTGTAGATGTGTTGTTGCCACTAGGGAGAAAACAACATTCTTGTGTCCAAGGACATTCGTTTTGTTTACATTACACACTTTTCTTAATGCAGTTATCGGTTGTTCGCAACTTAATACTCGTGGGGTGTTTGGACGATATCCCCGTGGGTGGATTATTAGTCATAGATGCAGTTGGATGGCGGTCTATGTATTTTGTTGTAATGCCCAGAGTAAATCTCATAGTGATCCTCATGACATATGCACGTTATCTTTATTCTATCAATTTCCCAACTGTAATTTGTTTACCCAGCATGTTGTTATTTATCTTATGGAGAGACACCAGTAGTGAACTATGGACCCCGGTCCAATTTCCTTTACATTGTTACACCGTTTTACTATTACTCGCACTGTTTACTTTCTTGCATACTACTACTGTTTTCCACTCGATACGCTCAATCCTTTGTTTACAGCAAACCGGTGAGATTGATAACCTCATCGTAAGTTGGGAGAAAAGTACTTGGTTGTGTTGTGTGCAGGTTCCACGTTGTTGCTGGTGCAAAGCAAAGCACTGGACGAGGCGCCTTATAAATTGTCCGGAGCTGTCGCGAAGCTAGCAGACATCACCTTCTGAAGTATTGGCTTTTTCCTACTGGTTCGATAAACCTTGGTTTCTTACTGAGGGAAAACTTGCTGCTGTGCTCATCATACCTTCCTCTTGGGGTTCCCAACTGGGCGGTCATCTACATCAACACCGCACCGCAATCATCTGTCAAAACAGAACAGCTAGTAAAGATCGATTTTTCTGAGGATCTTCTGTTGCTCAAATCAAAAAGTGCAAAACTAATGAAAGTTTGGAAATAACCTGGGGCATGTGCACAAGAAATCTCAAATCAAAAAGACGTTCTGAGAATTTTCACGAATGTTTATGGTACAGCGCCGAAATTTGTTTCAGGACAGCAACTTCCCCAAATCTTACCTTCCTCCAATTAGAGGTTCTTCTTGGCACAAAAACAAAATAAAAAAGATAAGGAGAGGTCATGAAAGTAATAATAACTTCCAAGACTCAACAAAAAGAAAAAGTACTGAAAGGAAAACATTGGGTTATCTCCCAAGAGTGCTTTTTTTAACGCCTTTGAGCTAGGCGCAGTAATTTGAGAGATGCTCACATAAACGCCGGAAAGAACTTGAAGCAAGAGAGAGCATCGAAAAGCAAATAAGAAACATATTTAAATCTAAACCACTTCCTATGAAAAAGAGTCTTGTAAAGAGAAAAGTCATGAAAGCACAAAGCAACAAGCATAGGAAGGCAAAACAAGTGCAACTTCAAGAATTCCAACAAAAAGAGGGGAAACTTAATATTGTTGAGATGCATAAAACCATGCTTCCCTCTCTCATAATAACTTTTAGTAGCATCATGAATAGAATTAACAATATAACTATCACATAAAACATTCTTATCATGAGCCATATGCATAAAAGAATTAACACTCCCCACATAAACATAGTCATTCTTAGAAATCACAGTAGGAGCAAATTCAACAAAATAGCTATCATCATTATTCTCATCACCATAATCATCAAAAATAGGAGGCATATTGTAATCATACCTTGTTTTCTCCTCAATAGTAGGTGGACTGAAAATATCATACTCATCATTGTAATCATCATAAGCAATAGAACAGCTATCTTCCAAAGTGTGTCCATTTGTAAACATATCATAATGGGAAGGAACGTAGATAGTACTAATAGTACAACAATTATTAATATCATCATTTTCAGAATTGGTACCAAAGAGATTTTCAATATCAAAAGTAGTGTACTTTTCCCAATCATGATCACTACTATAGGTAACAGGCATAGGAACATCATCGAGTTCAGACTCATCAAAACCTATAATAGGAGCAACATGCTTCGGGGAAGATACCGTTTCCTCTCTCCTTTTACTCCTCTTCTTCTTCTTCTCTTTAGGAGGGAGAGGCTTGAAAGGAAGCTTCTCCACATAACCTGGTTTGTTGACAGAAACGATAGAAGAAACTTTGGAGGATTCCTCCTTCTCATTAATAAGAACAAAACACATATTAGTCCTATCATAGTTTGGCAAAGCCTCATCCTTTACAATGTTTTGTATGTAAGTATTTGTGAGGCAATCATTAACACAATAAATATGACAACCATGCAGGATGCTATTAATATCAAAAGCACTCATATCTACCAAAGAAGTTTTTCTTGATAACTCTTCACACCCCAAAAATAAAGTAAGCTCATCATGCTGATTGGGAGTGATCATGTCATCACAATACAAACTTGCAGTTCTCATTGGATTAGAAAGGCTACTATCATAGCTTGAACATTGGAAATTGAAATGACCCACTTTATAGCAAAGTTCACAAATAAAAGGATAGAGGGTACAAACCTTTTCACCAAGCTCATTTAGAACCTTGTCCCACATTCTAGTTTCTTCACTCCTGTGGTGGATACAATAATCTTCTTTGATGTGATTCTTTTCACAAGGCCTAAGCACTCCACAAAAATTAACATGCTTATAAGAAATAGTACTTTGAGAAGTTTGAGCATGTTTATTGCAATCATCAATAATAGTTTCACTTTCCATGCAAGTGTCTTTAAAAGGTTCATGATACACATCCCAATTTCCTTTAGGAAGATTAATATGACAAGCAGAGGCTCTATAGAGATCAACCATAATTTGAGAATCAAGGCCATATTTAGCACTAAGCTCTTGAAAATCAGCAGTTTTAGCGAAAGACTTAATGCAATCATACTCATAGTTTATACCTGATTCTTTACCTTTGTCACAATCCCAATCTTCGATATTGCTTTGAATTGTTTCAAGCAGATCCCACTTGGCGTCAACCTCCTTGCTTGTGAAAGACCCCTCAAAACAGGCATCCAGATAGTCCTTGTAATGTCCTGAAAGCCTTGCATAAAAACTATTAATAACAATATTATGGGGGAGCTCATGAATAGGACATTTGAGCATTAGTGACTTCAATCTTCCCCACGCTTGGGCAATGCTTTCTCCATCATGAGGATGAAAATTATAAATATAATTCCTATCTTTATGAATCTCACTAGAAGGACAGAATTTAGAATAAAAGAGAGGTACAATTTCCTCCCAGCCAATAGATTGGCCATCCTTCAGCGTATTATACCATTCCGCAGCTCTGACCTTTAGTGATAAAGAGAATAGCTTCCTCTTAACCTGGCTTGTTGAAATACCTGCACACTTGAACAACTCGCATAATTCATGTATAAAGAGCAAATGATCACCAGGATGGACAGTTCCATCCCCTAAATAGCAGTTATTCATAGCACGTTCCACAATTATCATAGGTATTTTAAAAGGATGAGGATCACAAACATCATTAGAATTATCACATATGGGAGATAAAATATCATCTGATACGTCTCCAATGTATCTATAATTTTTGATGCTCCATGCTTGTTTTTACACCATTTGCCTACTGTTTCATTACACTTCGTGGCACTTTTATGCATTTTCCGGAACTAACCTATTAACAAGTTGCCACAGTGCCAGTTCCCTGTTTTCTGCTGTTTTTGTGTTTCAGAAGTGATACACATGAAATATTCTCGGAATTGGACGAAACAAGTTCCTGAAGTCTTATTTTACCCGGAAGCTTCCAGAGATCCGAAGGAGAGAAGGAGAGGTGCCACCAGGGCCCCACACGCAGGGCTGGCGCGGCCAGGGCCTGGGCCGCGCCACCCTGGCGTGAGGGGGCCTGGGCCCTCCTCTGACATCGCCCCTTCGCCTATAAAGACCCCCCGATGGAAAAAACCTAAGTACCCGATCAATTTTCCAGAACACATCGCGATCCGCCGCCGCCGTCGACCCGAAGATCGGGAGGGTCCAGAAGCTCTTCCCGGCACCCTGTCGGAGAGGGGAATCGCCACCGGAGGTCTTCTTCATCGCCATGCTTGCCTCCGGAGCGATGAGTGAGTAGTCTACCTTGGACTATGGGTCCATAGCAGTAGCTAGATGGTTGTCTTCTCCACCATGTGCTTCATGTTTAGATCTCATGAGCTGCCCTACATGATTGAGATCACCGTTATGTAATTCTACATGTTTGGTTTGTTGGGATCCGATGAATATTGGTGTTTATGATTGAGTTGTTGTACTGAATATTATCTTATGTTATCTCTATGTTGTTTATGATCTTGCATGCTCTCCGTTGTTAGTAGCTATCTTGGCCGAGTAGTTGCTAGTGACTCCAAGAGGGGGTATTTATGCTCGATAGTGGGTTCATGCCTCTATTTAACCTGGGGGAGTGACAGAAACCTCTAAGGTTGTAGATGTGCTGTTGCTACTAGGGAGAAAACAACATTCATATGCTCAAGGGCATATGCTTTGTTTACATTACACACTTTGCTTAATGCAATTATCTGTTGTTCGCAACTTAATACTTGTGGAGTTCTCGGATTGATTCACCACAAGTGGATTATTAGTCATAGATGCAGTTGGATGGCGGTCTATGTATTTTGTTGTAATGCCTAGAGTAAATCTCATAGTGATCTTCTTGACATATCACGTTATCTTTATTCTATCAATTGCCCAACTGTAATTTGTTTACCTAGCATGTGTTATTTATCTTATGGAGAGACACCACTAGTGAACTGTGGATCCCGGTCCTATTTCCATCATATTGCTATCACTGTTTACTTTACTCGCACTGTTTACTTTACTCGCATACTTTTACTGTTTTCCACTCGATACACTCATAACCTTTGTTTCAAGCAAACCGGTGAGATTGACAACCTCATCGTAAGTTGGGAACAAAGTACTTGGTTGTGTGTGTGCAGGTTCCGCGTTGCAGCTAGCAAGCAAAGCTTGGACAAGGCGCCATATATAAATTGTCCGGAGCTATCGCAAACTAGCAAGCATCACCTTCAGTTGTTTGTCTCTCCTCTCCAAGAACGATAAACCTTGGTTTCTAAACTGAGGGAAAACTAGCTGCTATACTCATCATACCTTCCTCTTGGGGTTCCCAACAGGCTGGTCATTCACCACGCACAAGGAATCTTCTGGTGCCGTCACCCACGCGCCAGCAGCTAATTTTCTGGCGCCGTTGCCGGGGACTAAAGAAGAATACTTCCAAAGATTGAAGAAAACCTCCCGCGTCAACATGGCGCCATCAAGCTAATTTTCTGGCGCCGTTGCCGGGGAGAAAGTAGAAGACTTCTGCGAGGGGAGTTCTTCGCACACACATCCTTTACTTTGTTATTGTTTTTCTTTACTTTATTTATTTTACCTGCATCGTTTTATATCAAAAACCCAAAAAAATTAGAATCCTTGGTAGTTGTTTTTACTTGTTTACTTTAGTTTTGCTGAAATGGCCAATCCTGAAAACACCAAGTTGTGTGACTTTACTAGCACAAACAATAGTGATTTTATCTGCACTCCTATTGCACCACCTGCTCCTGCTGCAAACTTTTATGAGATTAAGCCTGCTTTGTTGAACCTTGTTATGAAAGAACAATTCTCTGGTGCTAGTACTGAAGATGCTGCAGCTCATCTCAACAATTTTGTTGAGCTATGTGAGATGCAGAAATATAAGGATGTAGAAAGTGATATTATTAAGCTCAAGTTGTTTCCTTTTTCTTTGAGAGGAAAAGCTAAAGATTGGTTGCTGTCTTTGACTAAGAATAGTATTGATTCATGGGCTAAGTGTAAGGATGCTTTTATTGGTAGATACTATCCTCCTGCTAAGATTATATCCTTGCGTAGCAATATTATGAAGTTTGCTCAGTTTGATAATGAACATGTTGCTCAAGCTTGGGAAAGAATGAAATCTATGATAAAGAATTGCCCCACTCATGGACTGACTACTTGGATGATTATCCAAACTTTTTATGCAGGACTGAATTTTTCTTCGAGGAACCTACTTGATTCAGCTGCTGGAGGCACTTTTATGTCCCTTACCTTGGGCGCCGCAACAAAGCTACTCGACAACATGATGGTAAATTATTCTGAATGGCACACCGAGAGAGCTCCACAAGGTAAGAAGGTAAATTCTGTTGAGGAAACCTCTTCCTTGAATGATAAGATTGATACCATTATGGCTATGCTTACTAATGATAGGACTCATGTTGATCCTAATAATGTTCCTTTGGCCTCTCTGGTTGCTCAAGAAGAGCATGTTGATGTGAATTTCATTAGAAACAATAATTTTAACAACAATGCTTATAGGAACAATTTTGCTAGTAACAATTATAGGCCGTATCCTTCTACCAATGGTAATGGTTATGGTAACTCTTATGGTAACTCCTACAACAACACTAGGGCCGCGCCCTCCGAGCTTGAGGTAATGCTCAAGGACTTCATCGGTAAGCAAACTGCTTTTAACAAGTCTGTTGAGGAAAAGTTAGGAAAAATTGATATTCTTGCTTCTAAAGTTGATAGCCTTGCTCATGATGTTGAACTTCTGAAATTAAAAGTGTTGCCTAATGATGTGAAAGAGAACAATGTTTTTGCCACCGCTAATGCTATTCAAGTTGGAATTGATGAAAATATTAGATTGTTAGCGGAATTGCATGCCAGGTGGGAAAGAGAAGATGAGATGGCTAGAGAGATGAAGGTATGTACCATTACTACCTCTAATGATGTTGCTCCTAATGCTAGCAATCCTCTTACTTTGATTGGTGTAGAGAAAACTCCCACTCCTTGTGTTAAAAAGCCTAAAACTGCCAAAACTTTTTCTCAAAAGAGTGCTGAAATTTTTTGGAGTGTGGGAGATGATAGCTCTATTTCTTTTAATGATTTTGATGTTGATGGCTGCAATATATCTGAAGATATTTTGTTCTTGCAAAAGCTTGCTTTGACTCCCAATGCTAGTTCTTTAAATATTGCTTTTACTAAGCATATTACCAATGCTCTCATGAAAATTAGGGATGAAAAGTTGAAGCAAAAAGCCTCTGTTCCCAAGAAGTTAGAAGATGCTTGGGAACCCATCATTGATATGCATGTTAATGGTTATGATTGCCATGCTTTATGTGATCTAGGTGCTAGTATTTCTATCAGGCCTAGAAAGATTTATGACATGCTTGATTTACCACCGCTTGAAAAGTATTATTTTGATGTTCCTATTGCTGATGTTGCTAAGAAGAAACCTTTGGGAAGGATTAATGATGTTCTTATTGTGGTTAACAATAACCATGTTCCCGTTGATTTTCTTGTTATGGACGTTGAATGCCATGCTTCATGTCCTATTATATTGGGAAGACCCTTTCTTCGAACTGTAGGTGCCATCATTGATATGAGGGAAGGCACCATCAAATATCAATTCCCACTAAAGAAAGGTATGGAACACTTCCCTAGGAAAAGAAAGAAATTACTTTTTGACTCTATTCTTAGAGCAAATTATGAGCTTGATGCTTCATCACTTGATGTTACTTGATTCGCAATTTTCCGCGCCTAGCTCAAAGGCGTTAAAGAAAAGCACTCTTGGGAGATAACCCAATGTTTTTACTTTCAGTACTTTTTCTTTAATTTGAGTCTTGGAAGTCATTACTACTGTAATGACCGCTCCTTATCTTGTTTATTTTGTTTTTGAGCCAAGAGAAGCCTCTAATTCGAGTGAGGTAAAGATTTGGGGATGTTGCTGTCCTGAAACTATTTTCGGTGCTGCACCGTAAAAATTCGTATAAATTCTCTGTATATGCCCCAGGTTATATCCAAACTTTTGTTGGTTGAACACTTTTTGATTTGAGCAACAGAAAACCCCTCAAAAATTCGACCTTTGTCAGCTGTTCAGTTTTGACAGATTTCTGCCAATATTTGTGTTTGCAACTTATCGCTTTCTTTTGAGTTCTTTTGATCACGGAACTTTTGGGGAGGTTGCTACAGTAGTATTTGCTATATATGTGGTGGTTTTGAGTTGAAACCTGAAGCAAAAAGAGGTTGATTATATGTTATGATACACTAATGTTGCTAATAGATTTGTGTTTAGTTTTGTATGAAGGAAGTTTTCAAGTGTTGGGATTGAAGAATGATGAGATGAGTTGAAGAATGGACAAAAGCTCAAGCTTGGGGATGCCCATGCATCACCCCAAGAAATATCCAAGAAGTACAAGCGTCAAAGCTTGGGGATGCCCCCGAGGCACCCCTTCTTCATCGGCAAAAATCAGGTCACCTTTCAAGACACTATATTTTTATTGCTTCATGCACTATGTGTTTTTCTTGGAGCGTCAGTTGTTTTAGTTTTCTTTGTTAGTTTGTTTTGTTTGCTGCAATAAATGGTTGGAACCCAACAAATTTCCTTTCGAGGAGATGTACTCGTTTTCATTTGCAAAGAACACTCTGTTTTTCATTCTTACAATCTCACCGAGTGTTCTTCTTTTTCTGCTACTGCTTTTGGTTTTCATTTTCGCCTTGATTTCTGTTCAGACCTTGTCATATATTTTCATCAAGGTGTATTTTTGCCTCTGATCTTTATTGGTTTTCATCAAAAGAGGTGTCTTTAAAAATTTCAAATGGTGTTGGAAAAGAGAAAAAGCTTTGTGCAAAATAGTGGTACAAGAAGGAGCTTGTGTAGACTGTGGCTTAGGCTTTTTCATGTCATGCTTGATGTCTTTTTGATAGTATGCTTAGTGGTTTTGCTGTAGCATGACTTGTCTCAAATAACTGAGATTGCTTAATGAGCCTTTGAAAGAATCATGCGTTGTTTTTAATTGTATGGAAGCATTATTTTGGTTTTCTCCTTGATGCTTTATTTGGGCTGACTTGGCGCATGCTCACACATGTTAGACTCTTACAAAGTCGCCAATAGCCTCTATGATCATTTAGTTTTTGACTTTTGATGCCATCTTATGCTTCTTTTAATGTCGCTTTGCATGATTATGGCCATTATTGCTCTCTTAGTTGGTCGCTCCCAGTCTTTTGCTAGCCCTCGCCTTGTACTGAGTATGAGCTCTACTCGTGCATCCAACTCCTAAAAGCCAAAGTTTTCCAAAGTGTCCACCATACATACCTACTAGCAATTTGCTATTCCAAGTAAATTTGACTTGCTTTTATTTTCTCTTCAAATTAAACTCTTACCAGTGTTATGCGAAATTCGGCCAGTAAAGCTCTCACGAACCGGAAGGCACACTTTATTTTTCCTGTTCTTAAAAATTTAACATTGTGGTCTCTTATGTTGAGTTGTTATGCTTGCAAGTTGTAAGTTGGAGACTAGCCCAGCCATGCAGTCACGGGCAAGCTTTCAACATTGCACTTCTTAATTGAGTTGATATCGTGATCTTTTGTTTATGGATGCCCGCGGTGTGAAATGAATTGGGAATCTTGTGGGGATCATGGAGTTTGTATATGTGTTAGGGAAACGTCGGGCCGCCAATCTAAGCCATGCATAATTCATGGTGGAAATTTGCAGCATACCCATGGTGAACATTCGACGACGCATCTCATAATAAAAAGCTAAACAAAAGGCAAATAAAAGAGATGTCGAGGTGTTCATTGTCTGCTTGTCCTGTCATTTTGGTGTGGGCTTGTTCCATGTCATCGGGCACGGAGGTACCCCATTGGCGGTTCTCAATGATATGCATATATTTACAATGACAAGAGCCTTGCTTGGGACTCTAAGTAAAGTAGCATGAGGTTTGGGTACTCGTATTCACGGGGCACGAGGTTTTCAACTTATGATTTGTCAAGCATATGCATCATAATTGTTCTCGCATTAACTCTAACCATTCAAGATGCTTATGATGGGGGCAATGAGAGCTCAAAGCCGGTAAGTACCATAATTTTTGAAGGTTATAAAACTTGCAATCACTGCTTCCCTCTGCGAAGGGTCTTTCTTCTACTTTTATGTTGAGTCACCACCTTCTATCTTTATGCACCATAAGAGAGCATAGTTGTCATTCTTAGTGTAATATGCATTGTCCCAAAGTTCATTGATTGATTCATATTGTTGGTTTCACTTGTTCTCAAATTATTTGTATCTAGTCGCCCTCTTAAACTTGAAGGTGTCCTATGCATTTATGTTTTGCTCTCTTTGAAGGACAAGCTGAAAACCATTTGTATGTTTTTCCTTATGATTTGAACACACGTTTGACTTTCATTGTTTCATTATCATGATCTTTTGTTTGTGTTCATTTGCATGTTTACAACATGGTTGCTAAGTTCTATTGTCAAGATTATATCTTCATGCCCATGTTTTAAGTTCTTATGATCCCAGCTCACAAATGCTTACATACATGATCAAGATTGTGTAGGTGCATGTCACCTCAAAAATTATTCTTTTGTTATCACTTACCTACTCGAGGACGAGCAGGAGTTAAGCTTGGGGATGCTTGATACGTCTCCAACGTATCTATAATTTTTGATGCTCCATGCTTGTTTTTACACCATTTGCCTACTGTTTCGTTACACTTCGTGGCACTTTTATGCATTTTCCGGAACTAACCTATTAACGAGTTGCCACAGTGCCAGTTCCCTGTTTTCTGCTGTTTTTGTGTTTCAGAAGTGATACACATGAAATATTCTCGGAATTGGACGAAACAAATTCCTGAAGTCTTATTTTACCCGGAAGCTTCCAGAGATCCGAAGGAGAGAAGGAGAGGGGCCACCAGGGCCCCACACGCAGGGCTGGCGCGGCCAGGGCCTGGGCCGCGCCACCCTGGCGTGAGGGGGCCTGGGCCCTCCTCTGACATCGCCCCTTCGCCTATAAAGACCCCCCGACGGAAAAAAACCTAAGTACCCGATCAATTTTCCAGAACACATCACGATCCGCCGCCGCCGTCGACCCGAAGATCGGGAGGGTCCAGAAGCTCTTCCCGGCACCCTGCCGGAGAGGGGAATCGCCACCAGAGGTCTTCTTCATCGCCATGCTTGCCTCCGGAGCGATGAGTGAGTAGTCTACCTTGGACTATGGGTCCATAGCAGTAGCTAGATGGTTGTCTTCTCCACCATGTGCTTCATGTTTAGATCTCATGAGCTGCCCTACATGATTGAGATCACCGTTATGTAATTCTACATGTTTGGTTTGTTGGGATCCGATGAATATTGGTGTTTATGATTGAGTTGTTGTACTGAATATTATCTTATGTTATCTCTATGTTGTTTATGATCTTGCATGCTCTCCGTTGTTAGTAGCTATCTTGGCCGAGTAGTTGCTAGTGACTCCAAGAGGGGGTATTTATGCTCGATAGTGGGTTCATGCCTCTATTTAACCTGGGGGAGTGACAGAAACCTCTAAGGTTGTAGATGTGCTATTGCTACTAGGGAGAAAACAACATTCATATGCTCAAGGGCATATGCTTTGTTTACATTACACACTTTGCTTAATGCAATTATCTGTTGTTCGCAAATTCATACTTGTGGAGTTCTCGGATTGATTCACCACAAGTGGATTATTAGTCACTAGTCATCAACCCGTGCTCCTGCACGGGCTATAAAATCGTAAAATCGCATAATTAAGAAATAGTGAATAGTATGATATTTCATAGAACAACAAAATAATAAGCACTATCCGATATAAAGTATCATGATTAAACCCAAAAAATACTTAGAGAGTAACACTCGGAAACACATTTGTTATACACTATGCAATGGTCAATAAAGACGATAATCTGCCTTTGCATCACATAATATTTTTCGCTGCCCCAGGTGCTACCTTGAGTCAATCCACTATCATTGCACCAGCAATCCTGCAATATAAATCAATTTTAGGTAAATTCTGTATTCATCCATCCAACAATATGTATCCAAAAAATTTATTAATATTGAATAGATATTTTTAAAAAAAATCAAAATGGTGCGCGTGCACGAAAGTGCACAAAATGAGTCATTGTGGCCTCTAGTTTTATGTATGAGGGGAAAACGTATACATTGTGCAATTAAACTGAAAAGTCATGGAAACAACCTCAAAGTAGATTGATGCGCTATGTAACACATACAATAACAATCAAGAGTCATGTCCTTACCTGATGATTTATTTTTAAACATATGTCCCATATCACAAACAGGAGTAAAGTTTCAGATCAAATCGCTTATCTGCAAAGACTCAGAAGAGAAGGAAGTTCCATATTTCAGATTTAGTGATTTTGCTTTCCACTAAAAGACTTATGGAGCACCTATTTTGAGGAAAGTAAGAAGCAGCTACCATGTTTAACAACCTACCATATCTGCTAGGAGATTACAATATTGATGCCAGAACAAAAGCGATATAAATATTTGATTGCAAAAGTAAAAAAAACCATGATCGTGATGAAAATACCGCACCTGGTTGTCACACTTACGGTAGAAATTGATTATGCTTCCATCATCAACCCTCACTACTATAGAATTGATCTTGAATTCTCCCATTATGAGCAAAAATTTAGTTATCTTCTCAGGAAAAAAGTTAACATATGTAGGAAAATAATCTCACGGAAGGGGAGCATATTTATTAGCATGAAATTAACTTAATAGAATCTAATCAAACCATATGTACATGGATTGCTTATATAAATTAATATTTGCTATGTAAGAATATACAATTTGAACAATATGTGTGTAAATTTTTATGTGGAACCCATCAATAATGCATACCTATATAATGATGCAGTACGTTTTCATCTCCTGAAATTACCTGTGAGCCACAATCATCAAATACGAATTAAACAATGAATTGTTAATGTGCAATAGTCTATAAAAAATAGTACCCTTAGCAAACCTATGTTGGTTGCAGATAATTATAGAACATAGACTATGCAACAACTGTAGCAACCAATCAACCATGGCCATCGAGATGGTATATCTTAATTATTTTTCCTATTACGGATTTCAGTCTGGATGTAAATTCTTCTATTATGGTACTCCCTCCGACCCATATTACTCTTCGCTAATACGGATGTATCTATCACTAATATGTGTCTAGATACATTCGTATTAGTGAAGAGTAATATGGGTCGGAGGGAGTATCTATAGTCATTGTATAGTCACCAAGCTATGTACTTAGCTCTGCCTACGCAACATATTTCTAAGACAGGAAAGCTGAAAGCATTTTCTTACTTGCGTGAGTTCCAAGTGGGCTGCAGCGCACTCGAGCAGTGTTGGCCAATGCTGCGACAGATGTCTGCGCAAGATTTTCGTACTCTATACAATTTTTTCAAATAATTCATCAAATTTTAGTGTGCACTTAATGGAACCTTAATTGGATATGTAGTAAAAGTTTCCAATACGCACGTCGTCTAACTTGATGTACAACAGAGTACTAAATTTTTCCTATTTGGTAGGAGTAGAAGAAAAATAGCAAGAATTAATGAGTAGGCCTTCACGCTGTTGCTCCAACATGATGCAAGATATAATTAAGGCGTTGCCGCGTAGATTAGCAGAAGCTGGACGTTGGCTTCCCTAGCTAAATTGGGGATGAGCAAAGACAAATCTCACATGGCTATATATAACAGAGTACGGTACACAAAATTGATGTATAACAGAGTTGTACACGCATACATGATACCTGGCGTGCTAGCATATCAAGCTTGATCTGTGGGAACAAATATGCAGAGAATTAGATCCGTACGGGACCCTCTATTACAAATCTGGCGTGGTATAGTCCTAATCATATTCTACCAAGTAGAAATACAGATGCAACCCTGCAGCCACAGCAGGTTTGAATGTGTTGGCTGTGATTGCTCAGCAGGTCGTTTGAGTCGCTGCTGGCTGGGTCGCTAGCATCGGCGATGTGGCCAAGCGACCAAGTTTATGGAAGAGGTATGGTGACTTGCCTAAGATTTTAACGCCTCAAGAGCGATTGCAGGTTGGCTCGAAGAGAGGGCGAGAGAGGCAAGAGCGATTGGAGGTTGGTTCGAAGAGAGGGCGAGAAAGGCGGCGGCTCGTGGGAGACAACCCTCAAATCCATCTGATGACTTTTTTCTGGCAACTCGTAGGACTCCCGTAAAATCCTGGTTGGTAGGACGTCTAGCTAGGACTCCTCTAATATTTGATCCAACGGCTTTAAATAACTAAACCGGAGATCCAACGGGAAGATTTGATTAGTTTTTGAGGATCAACGTGGTGTCTCGTATGGTGCCTCCAATTAGTAAATATAAGATATAAGATAGATGCAGTTGGATGGCGGTCTATGTATTTTGTTGTAATGCCCAGAGTAAATCTCATAGTGATCTTCTTGACATATCACGTTATCTTTATTCTATCAATTGCCCAACTGTAATTTGTTTACCCAGCATGTGTTATTTATCTTATGGAGAGACACCACTAGTGAACTGTGGATCCCGGTCCTATTTCCATCATATTGCTATCACTGTTTACTTTACTCGCACTGTTTACTTTACTCGCATACTTTTATTGTTTTCCACTCGATACACTCATAACCTTTGTTTCAAGCAAACCGGTGAGATTGACAACCTCATCGTAAGTTGGGAACAAAGTACTTGGTTGTGTGTGTGCAGGTTTCGCGTTGCAGCTATCAAGCAAAGCTTGGACGAGGCGCCATATATAAATTGTCTGGAGCTGTCGCAAACTAGCAAGCATCACCTTCAGTCGTTTGTCTCTCCTCTCCAAGAACGATAAACCTTGGTTTCTAAACTGAGGGAAAACTAGCTGCTATACTCATCATACCTTCCTCTTGGGGTTCCCAACTGGCTGGTCATTCACCACGCACAAGGAATCTTCTGGTGCCGTCACCCACGCGCCAGCAGCTAATTTTCTGGCGCCGTTGCCGGGGACTAAAGAAGAATACTTCCAAAGATTGAAGAAAACCTCCCGCGTCAACATGGCGCCATCATCATCAGAGCAAATTTTCTCCACTAAAGTTGGGGAACTAAAAATATCATGCTTATCAAAACCAGCTTCCCCAAGCTTAGACTTTTCTATAGCATTAGCAATAACGGTCTTCAAAGAATTCATACAAATAACATTGCTATTAGCATGCAAATAAAGCTCCAAAGGTTTTCTAATTTTCTCTTCAAACACTTCATATCCTAACTCAGGAAAAATACTAAAAAGCTCTTTGTTTTCCATTAAGCCTAACTAGTAAAAACAAAAACAAGAAACAAAAAGATATAATTGCAGAATCTAAAGGAAATAACTTTGAGCACCCGCACACGAGGATGTGTGTACCTTTTACCTTCCCTCCCCGGCAACGGCGCTAGAAAAGAGCTTGATGTCTACGCACGCGTCTGTTCATGTAGACAGTGTTGGGCTTCCAAGTGCAGAGGTTTGTAGAACAGCAGCAAGTTTCCCTTAAGTGGACCACCCAAGGTTTATCGAACTCAGGGAGGAAGAGGTCAAAGGTATCCCTCTCAAGCAACCCTGCAATTACGATACAAGAAGTCTCTTGTGTCTCCAACACACCCAATACACTTGTCAGATGTATAGGTGCACTAGTTCGGCGAAGAGATAGTGAAATACAAGTAATATGGATGATTATAAGTAGTACATGCAATCTGAAATAAATATCGCTGCGACTAAACATGTTGAATTTAAACGGTGTTTCAATGCTTAGAAACAAGGCCTAGGGATCATACTTTCACTAGTGGACACTCTCAACAAAGATAACATAATTGAACACATAAATAACTATCTTCACTATGCTACTCTAAACTATTCTCCAATGGATAACGAACACTAATCATGTGTAGGGCTACGAAGCACTCCTAAAAGTTCACATTTCCCCAAACTAGATTGCCCCCACACTATCACCTTGAGCGCACTAGATGGTTCCAACAAACACCAACAATTCATAGAGACACTAGCCAAAGAGACACACATAATGCGCACACTGTCATCCTTCACATCATGATACAAGGTGTCTCCGGAGATTACAATAATAAAGCACTGGAGTAGCATAATATATGAAGAATAGCATCTACCAATTCAACTAGATACAAAGCTCATAATCACATATAGATCACATCATGGGAGAGAGAGGTGAACCACATAGCTACCGGTAGAGCCCTCAGCCCCGGGGGAGAACTACTCCCTCCTCATCATGGGAGACAGCAACATTGATGGAGATGGCAGTGAAGTCGATGGAGACGGCGGTGGAGGCGATGGAGTCGATGGAGATGGCTCCGGGGCACTTCTCCGTCCCAGCAGGGTGCCGGAATAGAGACTTCTGTCCTCCGAAATTGGTCTTCGATGGCGGCGGCGCTGTGGAACTTTACTGGGAGAAACTCCGAACGATTTAGGGTTTTCGCATCGGAGACCTTTTATAGGCGGAAGGGCGATGTCAGAAGGCAGCCGGGGGCCCCACACCTGGTGGTGGTGTGGCCAGGAGGGCACCCACGCCACCCTATGGTGTGCCAGCCTCCTGGCCCCCCTCCGGCCCCCCTCCGGCTCTCCTTCGGACTTCGTCTCGTGTCGGTAAAAATAGGAGGTTCGGGCTTCGTTTCGTCCAATTCCGAGAATATTTCCTGTGTAACTTTTCTGAAACACAAAAATAGCAGAAAATAGGGAACTGGCACTGTGACATCTCATTAATAGGTTAGTTCTGGAAAGCGCATAAAAACGCCACGAAGTGTAAACAAAACACAAAGCAATTGGTGTAAAACAAGCATGGAGCATCAAAAATTATAGATACGTTTGAGACGTATCAGCAAGTATTTCAAACAACATCACTAGTGGTGGTAATAGTACAAACCTTCATATTTCTAGCCATCTTATCTTCTCTTTCCCACCTATCATGCAATTCGGCTAACATCCTAACATTCCCTATCATCAATTCTAACTTGAATGGCATTAGTAACAGCAAAGGGATCATGTTTAGCAGCCATTCTATTAATCAAAGAAGATTGCACATCAGACAAAGATGAAATACTGGTTTTAGCTTTAGAAACCTTAGCTTAGAACTCAGGAATATCCCTATTCAAATTATCAAGTTGATGACTAATTGTCTTCAACAAGGCAGATTGTTCCTCCAGGGTTTTGGTGAACAACTTGTTCTGATCATATTGCATTTGCATAAAATTCTTAGTAGCCCTTTCAACTTCTAAAATCCTTTCTTCACTAGGCGTTCTAGGTCTACCAAGATAGCCATTATCACTATTAGAAGGATACGGCCTATAATTGTTGCTAGCAGAATTGTTCCTATAAGCACTGTTGTTGAAATTATTATTTCTAATGAATTTTACATCAACATGCTCTTCTTGAGCAACCAAAGAGGCCAAAGGAACATTATTAGGATCAACATGAGCTATATCATTAACAAGCATAGCCATAATGGTATCAATCTTATCACTCAAGGAAGAGGTTTCTTCAACAAAATTTACCTTCTGACCTTGTGGAGCTCTCTCGGTGTGCCACTCAGAATATTTTACCATCATATTATCAAGAAGCTTCATTGCGGCGCCCAGGGTGATGGACATAAAGGTACCTCCAGCAGCTGAATCCATTAGATTTCTTGAAGAAAATTTAGTCTTGCATAAAAGGTTTGGATAATCATCCAAGTAGTCAGTCCATGAGTGGGACAATTCTTTATCAAAGATTTCATTCTTTCCCAAGCCTGAGCAACATGTTCATTATCAAACTGTCTAAACTTCATAATATCACTTCTCAAAGCTATAATCTTAGCAGGAGGATAATATTTTGTAATAAAAGCATCCTTACACTTAACCCAAGAATCAATACTATTTCTAGGCAAAGATAGCAACCAATCCTTAGCTCTTCCTCTTAAAGAGAAAGGAAACAACTTAAGCTTAATAATATCACCATCTACATCCTTATTCTTTTGCATCTCACATAGCTTAACAAAATTGTTGAGATGAGCTGCAGCATCATCAGTACTAACACCAGAAAATTGCTCTTTCATAACAAGATTCAACAAAGCAGGTTTAATCTCATAAAAATTTGCCTCAGGAGCAGGTGGCGCAATAGGAGTGCCGATAAAATCATTGTTGTTAGTGCTAGTAAAATCACACAACTTGGTGTTCTCAGGAGTACCCATTCCAGCAAGACTAAAAGCAGAAAAGCAAAAATAACAACTATAAAGGAACTTTTTTTTGTATTTTCGATAAAAAGATGCAAGCAAAAATAAAGTAAAGCAAAACAATAACAAAGTAAAAAAGATTGGAAGCGAGAGACTCCCCTTGCAGAAATCCTCTTTCTCCCCGGTAACGGCGCCAGAAAAATTGCTTGATAGTGCGTGTTAGGCACCCAGTTGGGAACCCCAAGAGGAAGGTATGATGAGCACAGCAGCAAGTCTTCCCTTAGTATGAAACCAAGGTTTATCGAACCAGTAGGAGAAAGAACCAACTTCCGAATGTTGATGCTAGCTGGCTTGGCGACAGCTCCAGATAATTTATATATGGCGCCTTATCTGGGGTGTAGCTTTGCACTAGCAGCAACGTAGAACCTGCACACAACACAACCAAAGTACTTTGCCCCAACTTACAGTGAGGTTGTCAATCTCACCGGTTTGCTGTAAACAAAGTATTAAACATATCATGTGGTAAAAGATAGTTGTTTGCTAGAAAGTAAATAATGTGAGTAAACGGTAATATGAATGTAAAAGAATGGACTGGGGTCCACAGTTCACTAGAGGTGTCTCTCCATAAAGATAAATAACATGATGGGTAAACAAATTACAGTTGGGCAATTGACAGAATAAAGAATGCAAACAAATGCATATACATGTCATGAGGATCACTATGAGATTCACTTATGCATTACAACATAATACATAGACCGTAATCCAACTGCATCTATGACTAATAATCCACCCACCGGATATCATCCAAACAACCGTTGGTATTAAGTTGCAAGCAACAGATTATCGCCTTAAGCAAAGTGTGTAAAGTAAACAATACGAATGTCCTTGGACACAAGATTGTTGTTTTCTCCCTAGTAGCAACAACACATCTACAACTTTAGAGGTTGTTGTCACTCCCCCAAGTTACCAGAGGCATGAACCCACTATCAAGCATAAATACTCCCTCTTGGAGTCACTAGCATCTACTCGGCCAAGATATCTACTAGCAATGGAAAGCATGCAAGATCATAAACAACATAGAGATGATAAATCACAAATCAACTTGACATAGTACTCAATAGTCATCGAACCCCAACAAACACAACATGTAGAATTACATAACGATGATCTTGATCATGATAGGCAGCTCACAAGATCTAAACATGAAGCACATGGAGGAGAAGACATCCATCTAGCTACTGCTATGGACCTGTAGTCCAAGGTAGACTACTCACACATCACTCCGGAGGTAGGCATGGTGATGAAGAAGGCCTCCGGTGGTGATTTTCCTCTCTGACAGGGTGCCAGGAAGAGTTTCTGGACCCTCCCGATCTCGCGTCGATGACGGCGGTGGCTTGTAGTATGTTTTCTGGAAAATTGATCGGGCCCTTAGGGTTTTCTCATCGAGGAGAATATATAGGCGGAAGGGCGATGTCAGGAGGTGGACCAGGGGCACACCATAGCCTAGCGTGGCCTGGGGGTGGCCCGCGCCATGGCATGGTGTGGCTTCCCTCTGGCACCCCTCCGTCTCTGCTTTGGACTCCATCTCATGTCGGGAAAAATAGGAACTTCGGCTTTTGTTTCATCCAATTCTGAGAATATTTCCTGTGTTACTTTTCTGAAACACAAAAATAGCAAAAAATAGGGAACTGGCACTGTGGCATCTCGTTAATAGGTTAGTTCCGGAAAATGCATAAAAACGCCACGAAGTGTAACAAAACACAAAGCACATGGTGCATAAACAAGCATGGAGCATAAAAAATTATAGATACGTTGGAGACGTATCAGCGTTTAGTGAACAAAAATCTGGTAACCATTGGCTAGACTGAGGCAGAAAAGGTGAGGTTTGCTGCTCACCTACTAGAAGGACCCGCAACATCATGGTGGGAAAACTATCAGATAACTCACCCAATAGAAGAGGTCAACTAGGACATGTTTCAAGAGGCATTCCGCACAGCTCATATCTCATCTGGAGTCATGAGCTTGAAGAAGAGGGAATTCGCAACTTTTGTCAATGACATCACACTGTTGCTGAGTACATTGATGAGTTCAGCAAGCTAGCTAGGTATGCATCAGATGATGTGGACACTGATGCCAAAAGGAGGGAGAGATTATTAGATGGACTCAATGATGTCAGGCGCTGATAGACAAGGCCACTATTCTAGAGAACAAGCAAAATCAGATGGAAAATCGCAAGAGGAAATTTCACAACCATGGGAAGTTCAACTCAGGACCATCTCAGAAGACTCACCACATTCACGATGACAGTGGTAGCTCCAGATTCAATAAGCATGGCAACCATAACCATCACTCATATGGTGAAAATGTACACAATCATCATGGAGGAAATGGCCACAAGCACCACAATGGCAACCACAACCATGGAGGTGGCAGTGGCCATGGAAATGGAGGCAATAATGGGAGAAATTGTAACAACAACTTCACTGTGAGGGACATCAGCCAGGTGCAGTGCTTCAACTGCAAGAAGTTGGGACACTATGCAAATGATTGCCCAGAGGCAAAGAAGGACAGCGGGAACACCAATGGGAGCAAGCCAAACCCTTTTCAGAAGGGCCATGTGAACCACCTGGATGTGGAGGAGATCATGGACGAGCCTGATGCCGTGATTGGTAAGTTTCTGATCAACACTTTTCCAGCACTTGTACTCTTCGATACTGGTGCATCTCATTCATTCATATCAAGTGCATTTGTGGATGGACATAAATTACCCATCGAGAGCATGAGAACACCCCTTAGAGTAAACTCTCCAGGGAGAATTAGTAGCGGCTTATGGATGCCGCCAGTTGAACTTAGAGATTGGGAAACATAATTTTCCCACTAGCCTGTTTGTGTTGGAATCACAAGGTCTAGATGTAATCCTAGGAATGGATTGGATGACCACATATGAGGGGGTCATAGATTGTGCCAAGCAAGCAATTATGCTCACAACCCTAGAGAAGAAGAGAATCCTCTTCAAATCAACTTTTGAACTTAATGGTTCTAAGGTCAATTCTCTTAAGGGGGTTAGCATGGAGGAAGTGCACATAGTAAGAGAATACCCGGATGTATTTCCAGGGGAATTGCCAGGAATGCCACCTGATTGGGACATTGGATTTCTTATTGACTTGATGCCTAGTGCGGGACCTATATCCAAGAGACCGTACAAGATGGATGTAGAAGAATTAAAGGAACTTAAGAAACAACTAGGAGAACAACTAGAGAAAGGTTTTATTCTCCAAAGTTCCTTATCTTGGGAGCACCCGTTTTGTTTGTGGAGAAGAAGGACAAGAGTCAGAGGTTATGTATGGATTATTGTTCACTAAATGAGGTGACGCTCAAGAACAAGTACCCCTTGCCTGTTATCAATGACTTGTTTGATCAATTGAAGGGAGCATGTGTATTTTCCAAGATAGACCTCCGATCAGGATACTTCCAACTGAAGATTCGGGAACAAGATATCCCTAAGATAGCCTTCACCACTAGGTATGGATTGTACGAGTACACCGTGATGTCTTTTAGGTTGACCAATGCCCCAGTATATTTTTTGAGCATGATGAACAAGGTGTTCATGGAGTACTTAGATAAATTTGTGGTGGTGTTCATAGATGATATCCTAATTTATTCCAATAGTAGGGAAGAACATGAAGGACACCTACGTTTGATCTTGGAGAAACTTAGAGAGCACAAACTTTATGCCAAGTTCAGCAAGTGTGAATTTTGGTTGGAAAAAGTAGGATTTCTCGGTCACATAGTGTCAGGAGAAGGAGTCGCAGTGAATCCCACTAAGGTTACAGCCGTGATCGAATGGGAATCTCCTAAGACAGTCGAAGATATCCGTAGCTTCTTGGGACTTGCTGGCTACTATAGGAGGTTCATTGAGAACTTCTCAAAAATTGCTAAACCCATGACTGAACTACTGAAGAAAGAAAATAAGTTTGTTTGGAGCGACAGTTGTGAAGCCAGTTTTCATGAATTAAAGAAACATCTAGTGACCGCACCGGTTCTATGCCTACTAGATATTCAACAAGATTTCCAAGTGTATTGTGATGCATCTCGTCAAGGCCTTGGTTGTGTGTTAAAGCAAGGAGGCAGAGTTGTGGCATATGCATCACGTCAGCTTAAGAATCATGAAAGAAACTATCCCACTCATGATTTGGAATTAGCATCAGTTGTGCATGCACTCAAAACATGGAGACACTATCTCATGGGAAAGCATTGTGATATATTCACCGATCATAAGAGTTTGAAGTATATATTCACTCAGAAGGAACTGAATTTGCGACAGAGAAGATGGTTAGAACTCATTAAGGACTATGACCTGAATTTGTAGTACCACCCTAGAAAGGCTAATGTTGTGGCTGATGCTTTAAGCCGCAAGGGCTATGTAAATGGCCTTATAGCAGGAGAGTTACCTTCAGACTTGTGTGAATAGTTCAAAGATCTTAGACTGGAATTGGCACCAAAAGGATATTTGGCTGCATTAGAAGTAAAGCCAAATTTTATGGACCAGATTAGAGAAGCTCAGAAAGTTGACGTAGAGATTGATGAAATAAAGGAAAACATGAGTAAGGGCAAGGCTGATGGTTTTTGTGAGGATGACCAAGGAATCATTTGGTTTGAGAAGCGTGTTTGCGTACCTCGAGACCCTGAGATTAAGAGATTAATTTTTCAGAAAGCCCATGATTCACCATATTCAATTCACCCTGGTAACACAAAGATGTACATGGATTTGAAAGAAAGATTTTGGTGGACTGGTATGAAAAGAGAGATTGCAAAATTTATTGCTTTGTGTGATGTGTGCAATAGAGTCAAAGCAGAACACCAGAAACCAGCGGGTTTGTTGTAACCTCTGCCAATACCCAACTAGAAGTAGGACAAAATAGGCATGGACTTTATCACGGGCTTGCCCAGGACTAGGTCCGGATACGATTCTATATGGGTAGTGGTTGATCACTTAACCAAGATTGCCCACTTCATACCCATGAAGACCACCTATACAAGTGCGTAGTTGGCTAAGATCTACATGAACAAAATTGTTTGCTTACATGGAGTTCCTAAGGGAATAGTTTCGGATAGAGGAACCCAATTCACCTCTATGTTTTGGAGTAAGTTACATGAATCCCTGGGTACAAGACTAGAGTTCAGTACAACATTCCATCCACAGACTGATGGACAAACAGAAAGAGTAAATCAAATCCTTGAGGATATGTTGAGGGCATGTGCCCTAGATTATGGTTCTAGTTGGGATGAGAATCTACCATATGCAGAATTTTTGTACAACAATAGTTACCAGTCTAGCATCGAAATGGCTCCTTTTGAAGTATTGTATGGGAAGAAGTGCAGAACACCACTACTGTGGGATGGTGTAGGAGAGCGCAGTCTATTTGGACCAGATTTGATCAAGGATGCTGAAGATAAGGTCAAACTGGTGATTCAAGATAGACTTAAGATAGCACAGTCCTGACAAAAAAGCTATGCCAACTCCAAGCGAAGAGAAGTAACCTTTGAGATAGGCGATAGAGCATATCTCCAAGTTTCACCAATACGCGGGGTGAAGAGGTTTGGAATCAAGAGTAAATTAGCACCACATTTTTTGGGACCATACAAGATTGTGGCACACAAAGGAGAAGTGGCATATCAACTAGAACTGCCAGAGGCCTTGTCAAATGTGCATGATGTATTCCATGTGTCTCAACTGAAGAAATGTCACCCAGAGATGGCAGAAACCCCACTGAGAGATACAATTCCTCTTGAGGAGATTCAGCTTGGAGATGATCTGACCTATGAAGAAAATCCTAGTAAAATCTTAGAGACATCAGAAAGGTTTACTCGAACCAAGATGATCAAACTCTGCAAGGTTCGGTGGAATCACCACACTGAAGAGGAAGCTACATGGGAGCACGAAGAAGATCTTCGAGAAGACCACCCACACCTCTTTGCTAGCCAATCCGAATCTCGAGGGCAAGATTCATCTTAAGGGGGTTAGGTTTGTAATGTCCCAAATTTTACTTTTGGGCATTTGCATTTCATTCATATGCATATCATATTTTCCAAGCATTTTCTTTTTCTTTCCAATTTGCATTCTTGCACTTATTTTATTTTTGTAGTTCAATGTCTCCTACAGTACTATTTTGATTCACTTGAATTTTACAAAAAATTTGGATTTTATTTTAGCAAGTTTGCTTCCTTGTTTGAAAGGTTTAGCTGAAAACCGAAAATAAAAATGAAAACCGTTTTAAAGAAGAAAAAAAGGGGTTTAGGTAGTCCAACTGGGCCAAGCCCGGGCGACCGAACCGGCCCAGCAAAACCAGCCCACCACAGCACCCCCTCCCCTCTCATTTTCTCTTTTTTTACTTCTGACAGGCAGGACCCACAGGTCAGACCCATCCTCAACCTCTGGCCGTTTTCCCGGGGCACGACCGGCCACGTCGCCCCACTTCCCCCCTCACTCCCCAGAGCACCCCACGGCCCTCGAAGCCACGCCCCTCTCATACCCCACCCCTCCTCATCATTTCCCCTCACTCCACTGCACCGGAGACGCTGCCAGGCCTCTGCAATCTCTCACCGGACCGCCGCCGACTGTCGACTTCCATCACCGATTCTATCAGGTACAGGACGTCCCAGGCCAGCCTTCTTGGTCCCTTATTTTTTTCCCTCTGGTTCGCATCCTCTCAGACTCTCGCTCGCCATTTTCTTGCAGCTGACCGGCGACAGTGACCGCGTCCAAGCCGCCGGCGCCTAGAGCCCCTCCGTCCGCCTGCAACCGCCACAAGAAGCCACCCCCGGAGCCTTTGACCTTGAAAACCACCTCGCCGGGCCGCCCCTCAGCCCGTACACCCCCTCGTCGACCACCGGGACCACGGGAGTCACCACACCGCCAACAACAGAGCCGCCACCGCCGTTTCTGTTTCATCTCCGACGACCCCAGGTCAAGCCGGTGAGCCCCTAGTCAAAGTCCAATCGAGACCATTTGTTTTATGCAGATCCAAGGGCTCCTATTAGCCCTGAAACCTAACCGGTACTAACCAGTAAGAACGTGCCACGTCGCTTGCCCCATTTCTAATTTCGTTTTATTAGATTTTGAATAGGCTGAAACTTGCAAAATTCATATCTGGAGTTCTGTATGTCCAAAAATTGCAAATTTGATGTCTATGGAATACTTATGACATAAGGAACACCATGGAGTAATAAAATATGTACTTTAATCATGTTTTATACTGACAAAATTTAAAATGCCTAAATGGTGTATTCTTGCTATATTTCAAATTCTATAAATGTAAATTGGTAGATTCCTTTTGCATTGGTTTTAAAAAATTATGTCTAAACCTTATAACTCTTTGTTGTAAATATTATAAGACTCTGCATTGCTGTTTGCATTTGTCTAACTTGTACCTTGTCTAATAAATGGAAAACCCTATTTTTTGTTGATTCTTGCACCAAGGTTTTGCAAAACAAAATTTTGAACAGAGAACTTTGTTTTGATAAAACACTTTTCAACAGAAGCAAAACCCTTCAACATCCATGTCATGGCATTGCATATCATTCTTTGCATGTGTGTTGTCTTGTATGTGTGTATTTATTGTTTTATTCTTCGATCGCGTAGATTGCCCGGAGTGTAACCAGTGTTGTTGTTGTGAGGATTGTGATACCAGCAACCTCAACCAAGGCAAGTTCACTTCATAAATGTCCCACTATTTTCTTAAGCATGTAGTTGATTTTCATAGATTGCATGTGTAGTACTTTTATTGTATTATGCTATGCTATGAAACCCAGGTAGGATAGCCATATGAAACTTCCATGATTTGCTTCCTTGTCGCCAACGTAGGATAGTATGACTGCTATGCTATTAGATGCGTGGGAGGGATTTCATGTTAAGGAAATATGTTGGAGGAAATATTTGTGTTCATATGGAAAAAATAACTTAATTAATGAAACACCTGGGTGAATGGCATGGAAAACTTTGGAGGAGTGGCAATCAGGACCTTTTCTTTGGGGCCATATCCATGGTCGCCCACCATTTCTATGGTGGCCATATCTGTGGGACCATATCTATGGTTTGCTCCTGTCTTATGCACACCCGCGGAAAGCACCCATGACTATGGAGATTGGACAGGTTCTAGTTTAGTGGCTTACCATACAGCCACATGTCATATGGGCCCTGTCTTGATTAAGTAAGTTGTATGAACCCGGCCTGACGTGACTAGCAGATGTAGAATGTGTAGGTGGTATGGTCCGTCTGGTGGTTTGGGGAACTACTTCTGAAAGGCCTCGTCTTGGTCTTCTTATGGCCATTGCACATTTGCGTGTAATGGAACTGCGGGGCTGACTGAGTCATGTGGGAAAAATTGTACAACCTCTCGAGAGTGTCAAAACTAAGTACTTAGCCATGTCCACGGTTATGGACAATTTGAGCAACTAGGTCTGGAACTGTTTGGAAGAACTCCTCATCCCAATTTCTTAATTAAAAATTTGATGGTTGAACAAGGGTAGGAGCACTTTGGGTATCTATCCAAGTGTCCAGAAAGTTGTTTTCAAAGAACGAAAATGATTTGGAAAATATAGGATGAAATGTTGCTTCCTGCAAAATTAGCCTAAACTCCACCAAGCCAAATGAGCATGTACTAGATAGGTTCCTTTTATTTATCCACCAAAAAGTGAATCTTGCCAATACAATTCCAAATGTATTGACTATTTGTGGCTGCAACTTTTCATGTTGCAGGTTACTCAGGTTATGAGTGAGGTACGATGATAGGATCGCGAGTCTCCACTCAGCTTGTGTTCGCCTCTGGCACTGAATGGAGCCCTTTATGTTATTTGCTTTCTGCTGTTGAACTTTATTTGTGTTGAGCTAGTCTACTTTCAGGCTATGCAAGTTGTATCGCGCTATTTTAATTTCTGGATTATTCGATGTAATACAATTATGACCTTTGTATTTTGGTATTGCATCATGAACTGTGTGTGCTGGTGAGTCGATCCAGGGACTAGCACAAATAAGCACAGAGGCTTGACCCCTACCGGGTCCGGTTGCTTCAATCATCAGCATCGCCATACCTAGTTCAATCTCATTCACAGCAAGTACTCTTTACTCGTTCCGCAATCCAATATTACCCTTTGATTAAACTCATTAATCGCATGTTTGCAAACAGTGTATGATATTGATTACCGATTGGGCCCGGAGTATATCTCTCCTTCATGGAGGGACAAATCCTAATCTCAATACATGCAACCTGATATGTTGCAAACGTATCTATAATTGTTGATGATCCATGCTTGTTTTACACCAATTGCTTTGTGTTTTATTTACACTTCATGGCATTTTTATGCATTTTCTGGAACTAACCTATTAACAAGATGTCACGGTGCCAGTTCCTGTTTTCTGCTGTTTTTATATTTCATAAAAGTTATACAGGAAATATTCTCGGAATTGGACGAAACAAAAACCGAAGTTCCTATTTATCTGACACGAAGGCGGATTCCAAAGGAGAGACGGAGAAGAGCCAGGAGCTGGCAACACCAGGTGGTGGCGCGGCCTAGCCCCTGGCCGCATCACCCAATGGTGTGGGCCCCCCGGGCGCCCTCTGACATCGCCCTTCCGCCTATAAATTCACTTCATCGGGAAAACCCTAAGGGCCCAAATATCTATCCATGAAAAGTACTGTAAGCCGCCGCCGTCATTGACCCTAGTTTGGGAGGGTCCAGAAGCTCTTCCCGGCACCCTGCTAGAGAGGGGAATCATCACCAGAGGTCTTCTTCATCGCCATGCCTATCTCTGGAGTGATGCATGAGTAGTTCATCCATGGACTATGGGTCCATAGTAGTAGCTAGATGGTTGTCTACTCCAATTTGCGCCTCCATGCTTAGATCTTGTGAGCTGCCTACATGATAAAGATCATCTTTATGTAATTCTACATGTTGTGTTTTTTGGGATCCGATGAATATTGAGTACTATGTCAAGTTGATTATTGATCTATCATGTCTATGTTATTTGTGATTTTGCACGCTCTCCGTTGCTAGTAGATACTTTGGCCAAGTAGATGTGCGTAACTCCAAGAGGGAGTATTTATGCTCGATAGTGGGTTCATGCCTCTAGTAATCTGGGAGACTGACTGACGAGGGTTAACTCGACAAATGTCCTAGATGAAGGACTTACGATCGGGGAGATAGGGCATCGGATGAACTCGAAGGTAAAATTAGTCAAACAAGGTGTCTATCGAGAGTAAACGTGGGTGTAAACCTGGCTTGCTTTCAATCTATCCCTTACCGTCCCTTCCTGGCCCCTATATATAGGTGGTCAAGTCTCAGGGATCGGGAGGGATCTGATACAGATTACAATATCGACATATGATATGAACTCGTATTTCAACTAACGTTACAATTGGGCCTAGCTTAACGGGCCTCAGGGGTACTCAACTGTCGGTGACGAGGGTTAACTCGACAAATGTCCTAGATGAAGGACTTAGGATCGGGGAGATAGGGCGTCGGATGAACTCGAAGGTAAAGTTAGTCGAAATAGGTATGTGTCGAAAGTAAACTTTGGTGTTCAACCTGGTTTGCTCTCAATCTGGCCTACACCGTCCCCTCCTGGCCCCTATATATAGGTGGCCAGGTCTCGAGGATCGGGTACGGTACGATACAGATTACAATATCGACATACGGTAAGAACTCGTATTCGACTATCATTACAATTGGGCCTAGCTTATCGGGCCTCAGGGGTACTCAACTAGCGGGCTCTATTAACTATACCCTTGTCAGTAGCCCCTGAGATTCTACCAGAATTGTAGATTCAGGTTGAATCTCTAATCTTCAAATCTTCGACTTGATCAATTCTTCGACTTCTTCTCATCTTCAAATCTTCGACTTAGTCTTTTCAACTTATTTTCATGATATTCTTTCGCAAGGGGTTTTGATGAGCAAGCCTGACAACTCTGACGGATCAAGAGGTCAGTTAACTGCCGGAACAGATACTTGTCACCTACTTCAAATTCAATCCCCTTGGACTTGAATTCGGGATACCGGTCAAACCCACTCTTTTGCCGCATTTAGGACTTACAAAGAATGAATCCCAGTGGTTCTCAAGGTACCCAGTGCGTCCACCAGGATTTTCTTCGCGTCGTAGACACGGATACATACTAGCAGAGCGCATCCATGTGCGTATACCAGGCCACACAGGACGGATCCCGGGGTCTTACCTTCGCGATAACTCGCGGCATTCGAGTTTCGTTGCGATAACGTAACTTGAGAATCTTTATATTTCGCAGCCAAGTTTCTGACTGATAAAACCAAAGAATTTTGGATTTTAAATTGATCTTCTTCGCTCCCGATGGGAGTAATCTCTCTTCATTTTTATCGACTATGTAGTCTCCTTCTGTATCTCCAGTATTGATTATCTTATCCTCTATCGGGTGCGCGCTCAGCGCTCCCGATGGGAGTAGCCCCCGAGGCTATGTTTGGCTACTTGTAGTCAAGCATAGGCTCAAAGTTTGGCTCCTCTTTTCTTCTGTGAATGTCTTACTGTTGGTGAGCCCCCGAGTCCAAGTCGAGGTTTTCATATCGTGCGACCATAATCTCCTTTTCTTATTTTCCTTCTTTGATATTATCGTCTGCTATGCGCAGAATTTAACTCCTGTTGTAAAATACGTTTACGGGCTTTGTTGTAGCACGGGGGCCCAATAATACGTGCTTATAAATAAGGCACCTGCTGGTTAAGGTAAATAACCTTAATCAGATTCCTCCTCCGCCGCATCATCTTCTCTCTCCATCTAGGGTTTTCCGAGGTTTCTCCCTTGTTCTCATGGCTGATGCTGAAGGTTCTCGTCTGACCCTTGGCTCCCCGGTGGCGCCACGAGGTCGGGGTCGCCCTCGTGGAAGTAAGAACAAGAACACCACGCCGGCCGCCGCAGGAACTTCTTTGGACGCTCCGGCTAAGCGTCGTCCCGGCCGCCCACCTGGTAGCAAGAACAAGCCCAAGGTGACTGGCGCTGCTCCAGGTCCAATCGCTCCTCCTCCTGCTGCTCCTGCTGCGCCTCCCCGAATCTTTTCCTTCCTCTGCATTGCCATGGCGTAGTGTCGTGAGATTCAGCGCCTGCCGCTGAATTTTACCAAGTTCATGGATGGCCGCAAACTGCGAGAGGCGATTCTCCGTGAACAGTCTGGCAGTGGCATCCCATACGAGGTGGAGGTGTGGTATGATGGCGACGGCGAGCAGTACTTTAAGGGCGGCTGGTCGCAGTTTGCAGAGGACCACGACATCCATCAAGGCTTCTTCATGGCCTTCGACTTCCACATCGGTACGTCGAAGTTCGACGTGAAGATCTACGACGGCACCCTTTGCCAGAAGAAGTATGAAGCTGAAGTCCACTTCCATTAGGACTTGTTTTTTATGTAATTTCATTTGATAATGTCCTTGTTACCATGTTTATCTATAATGAATATTCGCACTTGGTGTCGATGTTTTTGCTAGTACCAGGAAAACAAGTCATTGTTCTGAGGTATACTTTTCCATCTATCGGGTTCTTTGCGAACCAATTTATAAGAAGAATATCGGGTTCCTTTGCGAACCAAGTTGTTTCAATATTTATCGGGTTGCCTGTACAACCTTATAGTGAAAAAAGTCTTCCAAGTCGCGATAAGAATTCCTTTCGTACGACCCGAGGGTTGAAGCCCCCGAGGCGAAGAAATAAAGGTATTCGTACAATTTTGTCGAGTTAACCCCAAAGAACCCAACCTGTGGCCTCATGTTCTGGGTTCAGAAGGTTAACTCGAATTTGCTGATAACACTATTTTTATTCTACGCGTAGAAACGCCGTAGCTGCTCTGCATTCCACGGATTGCTCTCGTCCTTCCCAGTCTTCTTGTCTTGTAGTCGATATGCTCCTCCTGGTATTACTTCGGTGACGATGTAAGGTCCCACCCAAGGGGACTCCAATTTGCCGTGGCTGTCTTGCCTGAGTCGCAAAACTAGGTCTCCCACCACGAAGGATCGTGGACGAACTCGACTACTATGGTAGTTTCGCAAACTCTGTTGATACTGCGTAGCCCTTTCTAATGCTTTATCTCTTGCTTCATCTAGTGCATCGACATCGTCTTGCAATGCTTCTGTTGACGTTGTCTCGTCATATGCTGTCGCTCTTGGAGCCTCGTGTGTAACTTTGACTGGAAGCACGGCTTCCGCGCCATGGACCAGGAAAAAGGGAGTTTCTTGAGTTGCTGCATTAGGTGTAGTTCTTAAGCTCCAAAGAACGGAGGGCAATTCTTCTACCCAAGCGCTCTTGGCCTTCTCGAGAGGTGCTAAGAGCCTCTTTTTATCCCACTACATATCAGGCCATTGGCTTTTTCGACTTGCCCGTTTGTCTTCGGGTGCGCCACAGATGCGAATTTGAGCTTGATCCCTAATCCTTCGCAGTAACTCTTGAATTCCTTTGAAGTGAAATTTGTCCCGTTATCTGTGATGATGCTGTATGGTACACCAAAACGGAAAACTAATGACTTGATGAAGCTGATTGCTGCTGTAGAATCTTGAGTTGTTACCGGGGCTGCTTCCACCCATTTGGTAAATTTATCGACTGCCACTAGCATGTAGACATGCCCTCCTGGCCAGGATTTGTGCAACTTTCCCACCATGTCGAGGCCCCATTGCGCGAAGGGCCAAGCTAATGGTATTGTTTGTAACTCTGCTGCTGGTGCATGCGGTCTGGATGCAAACCTTTGACATGCTTCACACTTTCGAACTATATCTTTTGCGTCCTCGATGGCTGTTAGCCAATAGAATCCTGCTCGGAAAGCTTTTGCCGCTATTGCTCTGCTGCTAGCATGATGACCACATACTCCGCCATGTATGTCTTTTAATATTGTTTGTCCTTCCTGGGGCGTTACACAACGCTGCAAAACGCCAGTAATACTTTTCTTGTATAATTTCCCCTGCAACACGACAAACGCTTTCGATCTTCGAGTTATCCTCTTGGCCTCTACTGCATCTTCTAGTAATTTCTTATTTATCATGTGTGCAAGATATGGCTGCATCCATGTTTCTTCTATCATCATGACCTCCTCTGGTTCTGATGTAGCCCCCGAGCCTGCTGTAGTAGTCGAGCTTTTTCCACTTTTTATTGATCTTTCTACTATTTCCTCCCAAAATACTCCGGACGGCATAGGTAAACACTGTGACCCGATATTTGCTAAATTATCGGCTTCTTCATTGCTGTTTCTACTTATGTGCGAGACTTCGCATCCATCGAACGTTCCTTCCAGATAATGGTACAAATTTTTGTAGGCCATCATGTTGTCATTGATTGTGTCACATCTGTTCATAACTTGTTGGACAACAAGGTTGGAATCTCCAAATATTTTTAGGCGAGTTGCTCCACATGCTTTAGCCATCTTCATGTCGTGCAACAAAGCCTCGTATTCTGCTTCATTGTTAGAAGCCTGTGGAAAGCTCATCCTTAAGACGTACTTCAATTTGTCGCCATGAGGTGATATCAAAACTACTCCTGCGTCTGCGCCTTGGACTCTTTTAGAACCATCGAAATACATTGTCCAAATGCTGGATAAGTCTGGTGGTCCTGTGCTCTGCAGCTCCAACCACTCTGCTGTAAAATCTGGCAAAACTTGCGACTTGATCGCCTTCCTTTTTTCGTACGTGATATCCATGGGAGACAACTCGATTCCCCACAAAGAGACACGTCCTGTTGCTGAAGGATTATTCAATATGTTCGATAATGGCGCCTCGTTGACCACTATAATTGGGTGCACCGCGAAGTACTGTCGTAGTTTTCGTGCGGTTGTGAAGACACTGTATGCCAACTTCTGATAGTGCGGGTACCTCTGTTTTGTTGGAGATAACACTTCACTGATGAAATATACCGGCCTCTGGACGCCATGGGCTTTTCCTTTTTCGCTTCTTTCGACTACTAATACTGTACTCACCACCTGATGGGTTGCGGCGATGTATAATAGCAGTGGTTCTTTTTCCTTTGGTGCGACCAGCACTGGTGGCGTGGAAAGCACTTTTTTCAACTGTGCAAACGCTGCGTCTGCTTCTTCTGTCCACTCGAATTTATCGTCTGACTTCTTCATAAGTGCATAGAAAGGAAGCGCCTTCTCCCCTAGCCGAGCAACGAAACGACTTAGTGCCGCGACGCGTCCTGCAAGTTTCTGTATGTCGTGTAGTTTTGTGGGTTTCCCCATTGTTAAAATTGCTTGAATCTTCTCTGAGTTTGCCTCTATTCCTCGTGCTGATACCAAGAACCCCAAAAGTTGTCCTGCTGATACGCCGAAGGAACACTTTGTCGGGTTAAGCTTAAGCTTGTACCTGCTCAGGTTGTCGAAGGTTTCTGCCAAGTCGCTGATTAGAGATTTCTCTTCTCTTGTCGTGATGACCACATCATCAATGTAGACTTGGATATTGCGTCCTATTTGGCTTCCGAGGCAATTTTGCATCATCCGTTGATAAGTTGCTCCTGCATTTTTTAGGCCGAACGGCATTACTTGATAGCAAAACACTCCATATGGTGTGATGAAGGCCGTTTTTTCTTCGTCCTCTTTCTTCAATTTGATCTGATTGTAACCAGAATATGCGTCCAAAAATGAAAGCCTCGCGCATCCCGTTGTGGAATCGATTATCTGATCGATGCGTGGTAGAGGGAAGGGATCCTTTGGACAATGCTTATTGAGAGATATGTAGTCGACACATACTCTTTGTACGTCTGTATTCTTCTTGGGTACTATAACTGGGTTTGATACCCAAGTCAAAGTTTTGATTTCTCTGATAAATCCGGCATTTTCTAGCCTGTGCAGTTCTGACGCTATCGCCTTCCTTTTAGGTTCATCAAATCGCCTCAATGGTTGCTTGACTGGTTTTGCCTTGGGATCTACATTTAGTGCGTGCTCGACGAGTTCCCTGGGAACCCCTGGCATGTCTGATGGACACCAGGCGAAGATTTCCCAGCGCTCACGGAGGAACTCGACGAGCGCGCCTTCCTATGCGGGATCCAAGTTCACCGCAATTGATGTCATCTTGTTTGGATCTGTGGGATGGACCTGAATTTTCTTCGAGTCCTGCGTTGTGTCAAAAGCCTGATCTGGCAGGGATCGTCCAACATCGGGTAGCACATTATGATCCGTTTCTCCTTTTAACCTTTCATATTCTGCTGTCATGCCGAAGGTTTGCGCCATCATGTTGAATTCTCTGTCGCATGTGTTGGCTACTTCAAAGCTCCCTTGTACTGTAATTGTTCCTTTGGGCCCTGGAATTTTCAATGTCAGATACGCGTAGTGTGGCACTGCCATGAATTTTGCAAATGCTGGACGCCCCAGGATTGCATGATATTGCGACGGCCAGTCCATAACTTCAAACTCCAGCTTCTCTCTTCTATAATTTTCACTACTGCCAAAACAGACATCGAGTTCTATCCTTCCCAAAGGGTAGTTTGCGGCTCCTGGTACTATTCCGTGGAAAGAGCAATCTGTTGGCTTCAAACTCGTCAGTGAGATGCACATTGCCTTTAGTGTTCTAGCATATACTAAGTTTATGCCACTCCCTGCATCCATGAACACTCTTCTGATGTCGTACCCTCCTATTTGCGCCTTTAAGACCATAGGCGAGTGGCCTGGCCTAGGAATTTTCCTTGGGTGGTCTGCTCTACTGAACTTGACTGGTTGTTCCGACCACCGTAGGTACTCTGTGGTAGCTGGCGGTGATGATATTGCTAGGTTTACTTGCCTGGATATGCTTTTTCGCTCTTTCTTTGACTTGGGCACCGGTTGAATCATGGCTGATGTGTACACTTTTGACTCTAGGTGTCTTGCTGGCTTTTGCATTTGATATCCTTGGTTTCTGTGCCTTTCTCCTTGCCTCCCTTCTTGGCTTGCGCCCATGGCGCTTTGCAACCTTAGGAATGTTCTGCAATCCTTCATCTGGTGATTTGAGACCCTTTTCCCGTCGAGATACTCGTAGTGGATTCGACAAGGTCCGCATAGCATATCCTCGGCCGAAGGACCGGAGTACCTCGATTTTTCTACTCCTTTTGCCTGAAACCTCCTACTTTCATATCCTTCCTCCTCTTCTAGTACGTAACCCGCGGCTACCTGATTTCGCCCTCTATGGTTATCCCTGCTGCGGTGTCGTCTCCTCTGTCTACTTATTCTGTCGACTTCTGGCGAACGTCCTCTTTTGTTGTTATACGCGTCCTCTCCATCGGCGAATTTGTTGGCTTGTTCTATTAGCTCGGCTACTGTCGTAGGTCTTGTTCTTCCTATTTCTTCCACAAGATCTGAGCGACGAAGTCCTTCCGAAAAGGCGTCTACTGCTCGTTCGTCGGAGACTTCCTCTGCAGAGTTTTTGATTATACTCCAGCGTTGTATATAAGAACGTAGTGTTTCGCCTTTCCTCTGCATACATGCTTTAACTTCCTCCAGTGATGCTGGGCGCTTGTAGGTGGAACGGAAATTTCTTGTGAATTGACTTTCGAGTTCCCCCCAACTTCCAATGGATTTGTCGGGTAGGGTATTTAACCAGGACCATGCGGCACCGGTGAGGTGCAATTGCAAACTTTGCATTGCGGTCGCCTTTGTTCCCCCTAATATCTGTACTGCCTGCAGATAATCTGATAGCCATAGGGTAGGTTCTTGCGACCCGTCATACTTATTCTGGTCGTGTGGTAATTTGAATCCTTTGGGTACCCGCGTTTTGCGAACCCTACGGGTAAAGCACAACGCACCCATATCTTTATCGTCGTCCTCATAATTCTCTTCCCTCCAAGCATGTCGCGATTTATTTACTCGAGCTTGTGCTATTATACTTCTTGCGTCCTCCTTCCTTTTCTGTCGCTTTTTCTCTTCTGATGATTCGCTATGCTCGTCATCTGTGAAATTGTGTCTGAACTTTTCCTTTTGACTTCCCTTGGAATTTGTCGACTTCATCTTTGGACCATGCTCCATGATCTTTCCTTCTACTATTCCGAGGCTTCGTATTGCTGCTCGATGCATATCTTCTCGTGGGTCCCCAGGTTCTGGTCTTGTAGCTAGTAAATACGCTTGCGCTGCTACTAATGCTGCCTCTGGCGTTTTTTGTATGAAGTCATCTTCCTCCTCTTCTAGATGCGGGGCAGGACTCCTTGAGTACCCTTCCTTTCTGTCGTGTGCTGTCGCCCCTCTGTTGTGTTTTGGGTCTCCGCGCCTTTCTCTGTTGTATTCTGAATCTTCGCTATAGTCTTCCCAGTATTCTTCCCTTGATATACTGTTGTTGTCTTGAAAAATCATGTTTCTTTCCTCCCTTAGTTTCTTCCTGTGTTGGTACAATGCATACTGATATCCCATTAGAACTTCTCTTCTCGATCCTTCGGGTACTTCTGTACCATGATTAATAGCTGATTTGATCATTCTCCATTCACCAGCCGAGACATGGACCTTCTCCTTTTCCTTTTTGTTGTGATCTTTCATTTTGTCGACTTGCCTGTCGACCTTTTTACTTCCTTCGCTGTTGTTTCCTTCTTCTGCTTCAGTGATAATGACGCATAGCTGATGTACTTTGGAGACGCCGCTGCTTTCCACGGCGAAGTCCTTTCCGTTGTTGTGCGTCTGACACGCTTTCTCTTCTGAGTCGAAATTTTCCCGAATTTTGTCGCCTTTTGTGACTGATACTTTTTCTAAGCTGACCGGCGAGTTTACCTCACTGGAAGAGCCTTCTGATGATTCCAATGTTTCCTCTGCTTTAGGCTCGTTTGCCGGCGGATCTGGTTTCGTCGAATCCGAGAGGCGAGACGAACCCGATGGCCCAATGATGATGCTCAAACTTCCAATGGTTAACTCCATCTCTTGAGTTCCGTCGAGTTTTGAACTGCTGTTGGCTAGAAGCGAAAAAGCCGTCGAATTCATGATTCCAACGCCCAGAGTCCCCACGGTCGGCGCCAATTGACGAGGGTTAACTCGACAAATGTCCTAGATGAAGGACTTAGGATCGGGGAGATAGGGCGTCGGATGAACTCGAAGGTAAAGTTAGTCGAAATAGGTATGTGTCGAAAGTAAACTTTGGTGTTCAACCTGGTTTGCTCTCAATCTGGCCTACACCGTCCCCTCCTGGCCCCTATATATAGGTGGCCAGGTCTCGAGGATCGGGTAGGGTACGATACAGATTACAATATCGACATACGGTAAGAACTCGTATTCGACTATCATTACAATTGGGCCTAGCTTATCGGGCCTCAGGGGTACTCAACTAGCGGGCTCTATTAACTATACCCTTGTCAGTCGGGCTCTATTATCTATACCCTTGTCAGTAGCCCCCGAGATTCTACCAGAATTGCAGATTCGGGTTGAATCTCAGATCTTCAAATCTTTGACTTGATCAATACTTCTTCTTCATATCTTCAAATCTTCAACTTGGTCTTTTGACTTATCTTTTTATTATAAAGTCTCGCAAGGGGTTTTGATGAACAAGCCTGACAACTCTGACAGATCAAGAGGCCAGTTAACTGTCGGAACAGATAATTGTCACCTACTTCAAATTCAATCCCCTTGGACTTGAATTTGGGAAACCGGTCAAACCAATTCTCTTGCCGCATTTAGGACTTACAAAGAATGAATCCCAGTGGTTCTCATGGGTACCCAGTGCGTCCACCAGGATTTTCTTCGCATCATAGACACGGATAAGTACCAGCAGAGCGCATCCATGTCCATATACCAGGCCACACAGGATAGATCCCGGGGTCTTATCTTCGTGATATATTTCAACCACGGCATTCAAGTTTTGTCGCGATGACGCAACTCGAGAATCATATGTCGCAGCCTTGTTTGACTGTTTCAATGTGCAAAATATTCGGGTTATTCAACCTTGATTGATAAAAATTCCCTCCCGATGGTAGTAATGATGCTTCCAAATCTTCTTTCGTCTTTTTTTGGCTCCATTATTCATAAAAAACATCGCCGGGTGCGCGCCCAGCGCTCCCGATGGGAGTAGCCCCCGAGGCTATAGTCAAAAAAATCTTATTTCGAGTATAGGCTCAAAGACATTGTGCCTACTTACATTTCATCAGATTGTAGCTTCACTTAATAATATCATCGGGTGCGCGCTCAGCGCTCCCGATGGTAGTAGCCCCCGAGGCTATAGTCGAATATTTTCGGGTATAGACTCAAAGAATGAGTTTTTCTTCTTTTGATCTCTCTGTACTTTTGACGTTGATTTTTCGTCGACTTCCTTGATCATTATCAATACGCAGATATGTCACACCAGACTTTTCCATGAATGTTTTCCATACTAGTGTCCACCACTGTCATAGTCTCATTTCCCGTTACTCGAATTCCCGTGACGTCATTAATATAATTACTTTTACTTGATGCTGGCCGTTATCCATGGGCAGCGCAGTAATTTCGCAATTTTCTTGCCCGTTACTGGGCTGCCGTTTCCGCTCCTTGCGCCACGTCTCAGCCCACGTTCCTTCACCAGGAAGCTATATTAAGGGAAGAGTGGGGAATTTACTATTTACCAGTTCCTCGCTTCTGCCCCCGCCACCATTGTTGCAAACCTTGCGCACCCCTGAGCTCTTGCACAGCCCCCGTGCGCAAGCCGTAGATGCGCGTCAAGACTCTTGTGTAGAAGAACAAGATGGGCAAGAGCAACACTGCTAACTCTGCGACCAGCTGGGTGCCTTCTGACTTCAAGCAGAAGGATCTGGAGAAGGCCCAGGCTAACGGCCTCATCTCCAACGATGATCAGGTCGTCTTCCCTAGCACCGAGCACATCACCAAGCCCCCGAGTGGCTTCCGGGTGATGTTTCTTGCTTTTCTCTTACGCGGTCTTTCTCTCCCTGCCCACGAATTCCTTCGTGGGCTTCTTTTCGTGTATGGTGTGCAGCTTCACCAGCTCACACCAAACTCAATTCTTCACATTGCTTTTTTTATCACCTTTTGTGAGTCATTTCTGGGGATCGAACCCCATTTTCTTCTCTGGAAATTCCTCTTTTAGCTCCGCCCCAGTGTCGCTTTATCAAAGAAACCTGAATTGGGCGGAGCTATTGTTTCTATCCATGCTGAATCTCAGTACCTGGAGTTTTCCATGGCTGCCTCAGTGCAAGGTTGGAGGAAGAAATTGTTTTACATCAAAGACTAGAAGGTCTCTTCCTCTGACCAGTACGGCATTGCCCCTTTTGATGCCTCTAAAGAAGTGAAGAAATTGGCCTCGTGGGATTCGCCTCCCACGGAAGCTGAGATGGAGGAAATCAAACCACTTCTAGCCCGCATCTAGGCTCTGAAGAGTGGTAAAGGAGGTGCGCTTTCGGGTACTCAACTTATGGCATTTTTCCTGCAACATCGAGTTCAACCTCTTCAGCACCGTCTTTCCAAACTGTGGTCTTTTTCTGGCTTGGGAGATTCTTCTCGAGTATCTGACGATCTTCTGGAGAAGAAGGATCTCGACAAGCGGGTGAGAGATCTTACTACTCTCACCAAAGACAATGAGATTGCGGATTTGGCCGCTAGATACTTTGACTCCGAGCACCCCTTGCCTGCGGTATGTTTGCTATCTTTATTCGCCTTCTTTTATCTTATCATTGTTTTGCTTATAACTCTCGGCTTGTTTTCCTTTCAGGATCACCAATCCCTTGTTTCTTGCCCTCCTCTTCCAGAGGGAGGGGCCATTAAAGATGTGCCTATTTTCGCTGCCTCCGAAGCCCCCGAGGCTGAGGACAGCCAAGATGAAGATGAAGGCGAAGATTCGTTGGAAAGGACTAGTTTGACTATGTCGCCTCCTCCTGCACTTTCTAAAGATCTTGGCATTGACAAGAAGAGAAAACGTGTCGAGGAGCTTGCTTCTTCGAGTGCCTCCACTCACAAGAATGTGGCCGGGGAGGCCTCTGCTCTAGAGGATGAGGAAGAACTTTTAGACGCCTTGGACTCGTGAGTTTTTTGCTGACTCGAATTTTTATTTTTACTTGCTTCTTTTCTTTTGACTTACGCGAAGTCTCTGCCTTTTTCTTTCCTTCGTAGTGACAACGAGAACCCGAAGAAAGATGCTGCCACTGCTCCTTCTATTGAAGCTATGGCCGTCGATGAACCTTCGTTGCAAGAAATTGCTCCGGTGTTTAAGTCTTCAAAAGCTCCTGTTAAGAAGGTCGTCTCTACTCGTGGTTCCAAGCGTTTGAAGAAGTCGACAGACGCCGGTGTTGCCCTCGAGACCCATCAGTCCACGAGCTCCTCCGACAATGTGCGTGTTGATCCTGGTATTTTTGCTTTTGTTCCTTGCGTGATCTCCATACTCACGTGTTTTTCTGGACAGATCTTGATGAAGAAATTTGTCGCTTTGGGCACTGAATGTGTCAAATATTTGAAAGCTACTAGGGCTTCTGAGGGTAATCTTCTTTCCTATATTCTGCTTGTCTCAAGTGCCTTTCTTTGCTTCTTTATTCAACTTTCTTTTCCCTTCTTTGAACTGCAGACGCTTTGGTGGCAGCTAATGCTCGCATTTCGTCTCTAGAAGCTGAACTCGAAGCTTCCAGAAAAGCTTGGGATGCCGCCACTGCTGCCAAAACCACTGCTGAGAAGTCTAGTAAATCAGCATTGGCTAGGGCAAAGAAAGCGGAGAAGGCCCTTTCTGACGCTAATAATAAGCACATCCAGCGGGAGCAGGTCGTGACTGAACGGCTTAATAAAATGTCTACTCTTGCTGGAGGTAAATATCATGCTTTTTCCCTTCTTTGTCGAGTTGCCCGCTCTTATGCTTGCTGATGTGTGCTTTTTCCTCTGTCTTTGTCTCCTTGGTTTTGTAGAACATACTGGGGTGTCTTCGTCATCTTTGCAACCAGACGATGATTCTCTCATGGCTGCAGTTAACTTGTTGGAGGCGAACTGGATTTCTGTCCAGGAGATCTTCGAGTTGGCTAGCCGCGTGCTCACGTGGATTTTCGTCAGGTTGTGGCCCAAGCAAAAAGCGGAGATCCCAGATAATGATTTGAAGAAACTTGCCAAGGCCTTTGACACCCCCGACGATCCTATTCTTCTTATGAAGGGCCGCTTCGTGAAGTGAGGTGCCGAGGGGGCCATTGCGCTTACTTACGCACATGGCGAGGAGGTCAACTGGGAGAAGGTGAGTTCTTCCCGTGGTCGACCTCTTTCGGAGCTACGGGTTTTCTTCGAGAAGGCGAAGAAGTACGCGCCAGGCATCGTATCGATAATTTCTCCTTCGGCGGCTTCTACGACCTCTGCTACGCCGGTTTCTTCGACTCCGGCAACAAGTGGATCCATGCCTCCTCCCAATGCTGGTGCTACCTCTGCCACGCCTACTTCTGCCATGGAGCATGATGCTGAGGTGGCGTAGACTTAGTCTTCATTTGTAATCTTCATTTCTTTTGTTGTAGTAAACTTCCATTTATATTTTGCCCGAGAACTAGTCAGGGGGCTTGTACTCGTTGTAAATACTTTTCTTTTATGAAATGTCTGGCTTAAATTGGGTTTCTGAGATGTTATTTTCTTCTTTCTGCTTGGCTTCTAGCCTGTGCGTGCTGGTGGATCGTCGGGTCGTGATCGGGCTTCACCTCCCGCCAATATGTTCGACTCCGGAGTTACTTCGCCTCCTCATCCTTTGTGTCGGTGTTCTGATGTTGAGAATTTCAGACCTTGAAAGCCGTTTATCCTTGATGAAGCGCCAGGCACAGATGGCTATGGACAAGGCCAGCAAATCTTGCAGCTTTATGAAACAGATATCCATACTCGAGGATAAGGTGTCGGGTCTGACGGCCAAAATTGTGCATCTTGAAGAATGCGACTCCTTTCTTGTTGGTATTGTGGAATCTATCTATGAGATGTTGCGATGTGAGGTTCCTTGCAATCTTCCTCTCTTCCTTTTTACTCCATTATTCGTGGCTAATGACTTCTCATTATCGCAGGCACTTGCTTGGACTTTGTTGGTGAGACACATCGAGTTTTTGAACGAATCGCGGCTCTCGAGAAATCGTCGGAGGGAGTCAAAAGTTTGTGGTCTGATCCCCGGTGCCGTCGTGCTATTGTGCTTCTTCAAGATCGTGCTCAGCATATTGGAGAGGCTGTTGATGGTTGTCGAAGATCTTTGACTACCATGTATTCGGTCATGCTCCCTCGCAATCCTCTTCATGGAAGCTTTCCGCAGCTACTCGACGCTTTTAGATCTAGTCAGCGAATTCATCGACTGATAGAGCTCAACTTAGTGGCTGGCACCAATTTTGCTCTTGGTTGGATACGTAAGTGGCATCCAAGGCTGAATTATAGTTCCATGTCACTATTTATGCCTCCAGGGGGAGCTAGGTTGCGAGTCCATATGGATGCTACTCTTCAACCAGCAAGGAGGCTCGTAGCTAGGTTACTTCAAGAGGATGCCGCGTTTTTCCGCGAGCATCATTATTTAGATCCTTTGGGCGTAGATGATTCTGATCAGCCACTGCTATGACATTTGTATGCTTTTGTGTGTAGAACGTGAGAGTTTTTGTTTTCTAACTCCTTTTGTCAGAAATTTTATTCTCAGAGCGTTTTACCTTTGTAGATTTCGGTGCTTTTGCCGCAATTTTTGCTTAAAGATGCGTAAACTCAAATAGGAGGAACTTTTGTCTTTATTTATACTTAAAATGTAAGATACATAGGGTGACCCAAGAGATCCGGCCGGTGACCTTTTTTCTGGATCTAGAGGGAATTGCCCTGGAATAACTCGTGGCTTTTACAGCCTTATTTTTCTACTCTACTTTTTGTTCGTCTTGTCACCTATGTCGCCTAAGTCTTCTCTTCTTCTCCTGTAGGTCTCTCTTGTTCTGACGGTTGTACCCACGGTTTCTTCACTTCTGGCTCTGCTGGGTGTCCTTCGAGTTGCTGTGTAACTCCTGTAGTCATAGTTTTTGCTTTGTAGTTGGGTTCTCCGTAGCTTGCCATCATGCCGAAGTTTTAGGCCATCTTGTGAAATTCCTTGTCACATAGATCTGATAGCTCGAAGCTTCCTTTGACTGTAATAATTCCATTGGGTCCTGGCATTTTTAGTACCAGGTATGTGTAGTGAGGTGCTGCCATGAATCGCGAAAACGCGGGTCGCCCGAGGATCACATGGTATTGTGATGGCCAGTCCATGACTTCGAAGTCGAGTTTCTCTCTTCTATAGTTTTGCCGATTTGCGAAGCAAACGTTGAGTGCTATCCGACCAAGTGGATAATTAGCGCTCCCTGGGACTATTCCATGAAAGGAACAGTCAGTTGGTTTCAGGAATTCCAACGAGATGTGCATTGCTCATAGGGTTTTTGCATATATAAGATTTATGCCATTTCCTACATCCATGAATACTCTGTCGACATCGTACATCCCAATTTGGTCTTTGAGTACCAAAGGCGCGTTTCCTGGCCGAGGTATTGTTATTGGGTGATCATCTCTGCTGAATTCTATGGGTTGCTCTGACCAGTGTAGATATTCCGTTGTTGCTGGGGGCGAAGTTATTGCGAGGTTAACTTGTCGAGTTATGCTTTTCTCCTTTTTGTTCGACTTGGGCACCGGCTGTATCATTGCTGTGATGTGCCCTTTAGATGGAACATATCCTTCGTCGTCATCGCGTCCCTGGTTCAGCTGATCTTGACCCTTAGGAACCCCATTTTTTCCTTGTTGATTTGCAGGTGCGTTGCTTGTGTTTCCTTCGTATCCCTACCGTTTTGCTTCGGCTTGCTTGTTTAGCGCTGCTTCCTGTAGTTTCAAGAATGTTGTGCAATCTTTCATCGCGTGTCTGGATACTCATTTCCCATCGATAAACGCGGAGTGTATATGACATAGTCCGTTTAGCATATCCTCTGGCGATGGGTTGTACTCTCTAGATTCTCTTGTCTGAACTTTTTGTAGTCTTCTTTTCTGTAGCTATGATATCCCGAGCTTTTACGGTCGTTCCCTTGGTAGCTATTATCCTTGTACCATGCGGCTACTTGGCTGTGAGAGCCATAGTTATCGTAATTGCGGGATCTCCTCCTTTGGCCTCTATATCTGTTTCCTCTATCATCCTCTGGCGATTGTGTCCGTTTGTTGTTGCACGCATCTTCTCCATCTACAAATCTGTTTGCTATATCCATTAAATCTGATACTGTTTTCGGCTTGATTCTGCCCATTTCTTCGACTAGGTCTCCTCGCCTTAACCAAACTATGAATGCGTCTATTGCTCTTTCGTTTGAAACTTCAACTGCCAAATTTTTGATGATGCGTCTATTGCCCTTAATGTCTCACCATGTTGCTGTACGCAGGCTTTGACTTCTTCTATGGACGCTGGCCGCTTATATGTCGACTTGAAGTTGCTCGTAAATTATTTTGTGAGCTCCTCCCAGCTTCCGATTGTTTCTTTTCCTAGTTTGCTCAACCATGACCTTGCTGCGCCGGTGAGGTGTAGTTGCAAACTTTGCATTGCTGTTTCTGTGGTTCCTCCCAGTAATTTTACTGCTTGTAGGTAATCTGAAAGCCATGACTGTGGCTCCTGAGATCCATCATACTTTTGTTGATCATGGGGTAGTTTGAAACCTTTGGGTACTGGTGTGATGCGAACCCTATGGGTAAAGCATGGCGCTCCCATCTCCTTTTTGTCATCTTCGTAGTCTTCTCTTTATTGGGGGTTCTAGATCGTCGGGTTCCTTTATACTTTGGACTATTGTGTTGCCCTGTGCCAAGGACTGTTGTGACGGCGTGGTGATCTTGGCTTGTGGGTTCCTTTGTTGCGATATGCCTCCTCTTGTTTTGCTGATAATTTGTTGCCTACCATCTTCAATCCATTTAGTGCTGCCCGGTGCATATGTTCCCTTGGGTCTCCTGGATTTGGCCGCGTTGTATGTAGGTATGCTTGAGCTGCCACCAATGCTGCTTCGGGTGTCTTTGGTATAATGTTCCCTTGCTCATCGACTGATAAGAAAGATGAGTCGAGGTTTTTGGAGAGACTTTGCCTATCTGAATATTCAAGGTTCTCCTACCTTGATCCGTGCCGACGATGTCTTTTGCCGTTTGTGTATGATGCGTCGCTACGTGCTCTGCGAGCAGCGTCGCTTGCTGCAATGGCTTAGTCTTTTCTCTTCTGTATTTCAATTCTTTCTTTTGCTAGTAGCTTTGGCTACTGTCTTAGGGCGTAGTGGTACCCCAAAAGCATATTTTTGCTAGCATTATTTGGTATTGGCGTGCAGTGCTCCACAACTATTTTGATTGTCCTCCACTCATCGACTGATAGTTGAACTCTTTCCCGGTTTGCCAGGGAGTCTACAGTTTCTCCTTCTACCAGGTGGTTTGCCCCCTGTTTATGTTTGCTGGGTTGAGCACTGGATTGTTGTTTTCGTCGAGCTCCTCTGAGTTGTCCTCTGTAATAGCGAGTACTTGGTACCGATTATCGAACTTATTATCGAAGCTTGAGAAGATTGAATTTTCATCCTCGTGAAGCTCTAACCCTGTCTTCCAGGTGTTCGTTGATTTATCTGAATTATTGTCATGGCTAATCATCAGATCTTCAAGTTGTACTTCTAAGTTGAAGTTTCCCATGGTTTCGTCGCCTTCTGCGAATTTTCTTTTTTCTGTTTCTATTTCCATGAAGCTGACCGGCGAATTTACTTCGCTGGAAGAGCCCTCTAATGATTCTGACATTGTTTCTGCCTTGGACTTGCTTGCCGACTATCGTGGGGATGACTTAGGGGGCATGCCACGTGCCGAGCTGTTTGCCGGCTAGCGTCCCAGGAGTCTCCATGGCTCGAAGACAAGAAGACCGGCTCCGCCTGGAGGGCCGGCTGCGCCAGCAGCTGGTTGGCGATTCCACCGAGGAAGGCCGGAGCCGGGCGACGAAGACAAGAACCCACCAACGGTTGTCTCGCCGAAAGTGGGCAGGCCCCGACAAGAGCGACAGAGGCCAAGGATAGGAGTGACGAGCGCCACGACCAAGTCCAACCAATCAGCAACCAAGAACCCTTCCCCACGATAGGATCCAAGGCAAAAGGGAGGGCATATGCCTCCCAGATGCCTGTCCCAGGGGAAAGGTACTTTATAAAGCGAAGCTGTCAGAGCAGGGCGAAGGGATCACGCCAAGGACGCCGCCGCCGAGGAGCCGGCAGCCGGCCGAATCGTTACCCAACCTGTAACCAGGCCCTTGCCTATATAAGGGGGCCTGGACCCTTAGTCTAGGGAGATCCGATCTTCTTCTTCCTCCTCTAGCCCGAACAGCTAGAGGAGCACTGTAATTGATACTATCCAATCAATACGAAGCAGGCAGGAAGTAGGGGTTTACCTCCAACCGGGAGGGCCCTGAACCTGGGTAAACCGCGGTGTCTCAGTAGGCATAATCCCAAGCCGGACCCATCGTCACCATCGTCGAGCCCCTCCGATAAGCCTCCCCATGGCTACTGTCTCTAAATTCCCACGACAGTTGGCGCCCACCGTGGGGCAAAGCGCGGCGGCGAGCGGAGTCAAGTTCCGGCCGGGACCCTCCGGCGAGACGGTCGCCTCCGGCCTCGTCTGGAGGTTCGGCACCTTCGACTGCGTTAGCGACAACTTGTCCCACTTCGAGAACGGCTTTGGCAACAGTGGCTCCTTCCTCGACGTCGGCACCCACCGCTTCTATGTCGCCAAGCCCTTCCCGGAGGAAGTGACCGACGTCTTCGACTCCCTCTGTGACGGAGGCTCAAGCTGCGGTGAAAGCAGCAGTCTTGGCGCCATGGTCGAGGTGATGGCCCTGGGAGAAGAGGAGGGCGGCGACTCTCTGCGCCCCGAGCGCCCGTCGCCCGGACGCCTTCTTCCACAGGAGCAAGATGCTCCACTCCCAGAGCAGGACGCCCCGGACGTCTCCGTGGTGGACCTGCGCGCTCCCCTCGACCGCGTCATCGACCCCGCCCGGGTCGCCGAGGCCCTGGAGCGGACGCGCCTTGTCCTCCTCGGCAAGGTGGCTGAGGACGAGGCCAACCGGTGCCGCGCGAGTACCATGCTCAGCGAGTTCTACGACGTACATGGAGACGCACCGACCGAGCTTGCTCGCGACCTGCAGCGCTGCTTCACCACCGTCGTCCCCGGCCAGATCCAGCGGTCGCCATCGGAAAGCCGAGGCCGTGGAGAGCATGGACAGGGCGGCCATGCTCCGAGCGGCAACGCCCAAGGCCGCCGTGCCCAGCAGGGCGGCGGAGCGAGCAGGCCATGCTTGATTGCGGAGTCAGCGCCAGGGTCGGAGTCCCAGGCTCGCCCATCGGCGCTGCACATCCACCTGTGGCTTGACCACGTCGAGACGTCCTCTAGGGGATCTGCTAGCTCAAAGCGAGCGGCTTCTGACCAAGGAGGCCCAGGGGCTGCCAGAAGCGGTCATGGGCGCAAAGAGGGCAAGTACACCCTCGATGCCGCACTTGATCAGCCATGTAAGTTTCACACCTCCCCGGGCAGGGAAGCGACCCACTCCACGCGTTAGTGCCGTTTCATGAGAGAGATGGAGCAGCGCGCTCGGCAGATCCCTAGTGCGTCGCAAGCACAACCGGCTGGAGGCGAGCCGGACCAAGACGATGACTTCCCGGCGGATGTTGAGCAATATCATATCTTCACTACCCCCGGCAAGGATAAAAGGAATGACCTTTGGCATGAGGCAGAGGTGAACGCCGTAATGCCTGCAGAGCCCCAGTTCATGCACTGGTCTGAGGCGGCCATCACCTAGGGGCGCGAGGACCATCCGTGGCTAATGCCCAGCCCTGGAGAATACGCTCTGGTTCTAGACCTAGTTGTGTGCTCTGATACGCACATGTGCCGGTTCTCCCGCGTGCTCATCGACGGCGGTAGTAGTATCAACCTTCTTTACCGAAGCTCTCTGGAGAAGTTGGGCATCCCGCTTGCTCAGCTGAAACCGAGCTGGCTCACCTTCCATGGCATCGTGCCTGGGCATTCTTGCACCCCTTTGGGCAAGGTGCAGCTAGAGGTTCTCTTTGGAAAGAAGGGGAATAGCCGCCGCAAGCCTATCTGGTTCGAGGTGGTGGACATCAGCAGCCCCTACCATGCGCTGCTTGGCCGTCCAGCCCTGGCCAAGTTCATGGCGGTGCCACATTACGCCTATCTGAAGATGAAGCTCCCAGGACCCAGAGGCGTGATCACTATCTCGGGAAGCTTCAAGAAATCCCTGGCCTGTGCAAAGGAGAGCTCGCAACTGGCAGAGGCGCTGGTTATCGCCGAAGAGAAGCGGCAGCTTCTGCATCGCGTGGAGCTGGCCCAGCAAGATGTGCCGGTTCGCCAGTCGCCGGTGGAGCAGTTCAAGCCGGCTAACGACACCAAGAAGATCCTGTTGGATGAGAGCGACCCTTCCAAGTACGTCATCATCGGCACCGGCCTTTGCGCTAAATAGGAAAGCGAGCTCACCAGTTTCCTCCGTGAGAATCGGGACATCTTTGCATGGTCTCCAAAGGACATGCCAGGTGTGCCGAGGGAGCTGGCTGAGCACTCACTCAACGTCAGGCCGGATGCCAAGCCGGTCAAGCAACCGTTGCGACGCTTTGCAGAAGAGAAGAGGAAAGCTATTGGCGAGGAGATCGCCCGGCTCCTTGCAGCCGGCTTTATCATGGAGGTGTTCTACCCTGATTGGCTTGCGAACCCAGTCTTGGTCCTGAAGAAGAACAACACTTGGCAAATGTGTATTGACTACACCAGCCTCAACAAGGCTTGCCCCAAGGATCCATTTGCGTTACCACGCATCGACCAGGTGATCGATTCCACAGCCGGCTGTGACCTGCTGTCCTTCCTGGATGCCTATTCAGGCTACCACCAGATCCCGCTCTTCCAGCCGGATCAGATCAAGACTTCCTTCATCACCCCATATGGAGCCTATTGCTACATTACCATGCCGTTCGGTCTGAAGAACGCTGGAGCCACTTACCAGTGAACCATGCAGCGATGTCTATAGGGGCAGATTGGGAGGAACGTGCACGCCTATGTGGACGACGTGGTGGTGAAGACTAAGCAGAGTGGCACGCTCCTGGACGACCTCAAGGAGACCTTCGCCAACCTGCGGCGCTATCGCATGAAGCTCAATCCTGAGAAGTTCACCTTTGGTGTGTCGGCTGGACAGCTCCTAGGTTATATCGTTTCCCAGCGAGGGATCGAGGCTAACCCCTCGAAGATAAAAGCCATCGAGGCCCTAGAGAAGCCCACCCAGCTCAGAGATGTGCAGAAGTTCGCTGGTTCCTTGGCCTCGCTTAGCCGGTTCGTCAGCCGGCTCGGGGAGAAGGCCATGCCGCTGTACCAGCTGATGAAGAAGACAGACCACTTTGTTTGGTCCCAGCGTGCTGATGACGCCTTCAACGACCTCAAGCGAGCCTTGTCTACCGCGCCAATCTTGGCTGCGCCGGCTCCGCGAGAGCCAATGCTGCTCTACATCGCGGCTACTCCGCGAGTCATCAGTGTCGTGATCGTGGTGGAGCGCACCGAGGAAGGCAAAGAGCTGCCGGTCCAGCGCCCGGTGTACTACCTAAGTGAGGTGCTCACTCTCTCCAAGCAGAATTACCCGCACTACCAGAAGGTCGCGTATGGCGTGTACATGGCGGCCAAGAAGCTGAAGCACTACTTTGAGGAACACCCAATCACGGTGGTGAGCACCACTCCACTCTCGGAGATCATCGGGTGCAAGGATGCGTCGGGCAGAGTGGCCAAATGGGCGATTGAGCTTGCAGCTCATACCATTCAGTACAAGCCCAGGACGACGATCAAGTCGCAGATCATAGCGGATTTCTTCGCTGACTGGGGAGAGAACCAGTACCTGCCGCCGGCTCCAGACTCCACCCACTGGTGCATGCACTTCGATGGCTCCAAGCTGCTCGGGGGCTTGGGAGCCGGCGTCGTCCTCACTTCTCCCAAGGGAGACAAGCTGCAGTACGTGCTGCAGATGCACTTCCGTGCGTCGAACAACGTCGCCGAGTACGAAGCCCTGGTACATGGGCTCAAGATGGCCAAGCAGATTGGCATCAGGAGGATCCTCTGTTTCGGAGACTCCAACCTGGTGACGCACCAGGTCTCAGGGGATTGGGATGCCAAGGACGCCAACATGGCCTCCTATCGCTTCTACGTGCAGCAGCTCAGCGGATTCTTCGAAGGCTGCGACTTCCACCACGTCCCCAGAGCGAACAACGACGAGGCGGACCGGTTATCCAAGATCGGCTCCACCAGGCAGGATATCCCAGCTGGGGTGTCACTGGAAAACATCCGCAAGCCATCCATCAAGACCTCGCCGGAATCTCCATCCATCTTCGTGCCAGGAGATCTCGCCCCAGCTCAGGTGCCGCCACCGGACCCGGGGGCTGCCAACTCGGCGCTGAAGGAAGCAGCCGGCCAGCCCAGCGCGGCCGGCTCGACGAAGGACAAGGGGACTGCCGGCTCGTGCCCGCTCCCCCAGTCGGACAACCAGACGAGGCCAGCTCGACGACGGACCCGGGGGCTGCTGATCCCCTGGTCGCCAGTGTCTTCCACATATGAGAGATACCTTCCTGGGCAGAGCCGTTCTCCAACTACCTCATCACCGGGGACTTGCCGCAAGATGAAGCGGAAGCTTGGCGAATTCAACGCCGAGCAGGGGCGTACACCATCATCAACAGCGAGCTGTACAAGCGCAGCGTGTCAGGCATCTTCCAGAAGTGCATCGAGCCGGAAGAAGGGATAGAGCTGCTAAGAGAGATACACCAAGGGGAGTGCGGGCATCACGCATCTTCTAGAGCCTTGGTGGCCAAGGCCTTCCGCCATGGTTTCTACTGGCCAACGGCCAAGCAAAATGCAGAGCAGCTGGTGAAGCAGTGCAACGGTTGTCAGCGCTTCTCCAAGCACAGAAACACTCCAGCGGCAGCCCTCAAGACCATCCCGCTCACCTGGCCGTTCGCTGTCTGGGGCCTGGACATGGTAGGGCCATTCAAGACCGCACCTGGGGGCTTGACGCATCTGTTGGTTGCTGTGGACAAGTTCACCAAGTGGATCGAAGCCAAGCCAATTAAGAAACTCGATGGCTCGTCCACAATCAAGTTCTTCAACGAGATCATCACAAGATATGGAGTTCCCCACAGCATCATCACCGACAACGGGACAAACTTTGCGAAGGGAGTCTTTGCTGATTACTGCGGCCAGAAAGGCATCCGGCTGGACTTAGCGTCAGTGGTGCACCCGCAGACAAACGGGCAAGTGGAAAAGGCAAATGGGCTGATCCTGGCCGGCATCAAACCAAGGCTGGTCGAGCCTCTCGAACGCTCAGCTGGCTGTTGGGTCGAGGAGCTACCTTCAGTGCTCTGGAGCCTGCGCACCACTCCAAATCGCTCTGTCGGCTTCACACCTTTCTTCCTGGTCTATGGAGCAGAAGCGGTGTTGCCCATGGATATCGAGTTCGATGCGCCCAGAATCGTCCAGTACACAAAGAAGCAAGCAAAAGAAGCTCGCGAAGATGGCGTTGACCTCCTCGAGGAGGCGCGAGAACAGGCTCTGGCCAGATCAGCGCTCTATCAGTAGCAGCTGCGACGATACCACAGCCGGAAGATTCGCCCGCTCGCGTTTCGCGAAGAAGATCTCGTACTCCGGCTGGTCCAAAGCACCAAGGGCATGCACAAGCTGTCTCCTCCCTGCGAGGGACCGTTCATTGTCAGCCGGGTGCTAGGCAATGGGGCATATTACCTCATCGATGCACAAGAGCCCAGAAAGAACAAGGCAGATAACTCTGACAAGGAGATGGAGCGTCCCTGGAATGTCAGTCTCCTAAGACCTTTCTTCTGCTAAGGCAAAAGCTTGTACCCCGAAAAACGTGTCAATGAATAAAGGAAAACGGAGCGGCCGGTTACGGCCGGCTCCGAGGAAAACACTTCGTGTATGTTTTGCTTCCTGTGTTATTCACTTGACTGGCAGCCGGCTCCGGGCACCGAGCCACAGCCGGCAGCCCCAAAAACGATTGACTTCTCGCCAGCCGTACGAGTACTACGTATGAAGAAGGTCTCGAGCCCAACCTCCACCTTCCGGCTCCGCGCAGCCGGACGGATAGGAGCCGGCAGGCCACATACGAAGGAAAGCCGCAGAGCAGAACCGTAAACGATAGAAAAGTCGCTCAACCAGGCGTTAAGGGCAGTGTCTGTTAACTTAGCATTGGCTAGCACGAGTCGGGGGCCCGATAGACCAAAGTACTACTTCTCACTCCGCGGCACGCCCCCACCCTAGGCCGGCATTCGGCTGCCGGCCCAAGGGAGACCAACCGGCACCAGGCTGCCGGTTGGGGGTAGAAGGGCCGAAGGGTGGGAAGATTAAGGAAAAAGTTGAGGGAACCGGACAAAGGCAAAGCCAGTGAATGGTTGATAGTCACAGTCTCCCAACGCTTGGACTGAGAAGCCACGTCCAAGAGGTTCGAAGCTAGAGCTGCCTCGCTTGGCGGTGGCATCGTTCGCGAAAAGTTAGTTTCGAGCTAGCTGTTAGTCCAGCTACCCCAAAAATCGGGGGCTAGGGGGAAAGAGAATTGGCCCTCAGAAGTGGGCCGGCTCCAGTACCTCGCCGGCTGTCCGATCAGTTGGCGCTGCGACACGATTGGCAAACGAGCAACAAAATCGAAACCTAACACGCGCAAAATAACGGCTAGAGCCGGAAACCGGGAAATCTACTCCAACCGCAGCAAGGAACGTGCGAAGGCCTGATGTCTACGCACTTCTATTCTTGTAGACACTTGTTGGGCCTCCAAGTGCAGAGGTTTGTAGAACAGCAGCAAGTTTCCCTTAAGTGGATCACCCAAGGTTTATCGAACTCAAGGAGGAAGAGGTCAAAGCTATCCCTCTCAAGCAACCCTGCAATTACGATACAGAAAGTCTCTTGTGTCCCCAACACACCCAATACACTTGTCAAATGTATAGGTGCACTAGTTCGGCGAAGAGATAGTGAAATACAAGTGGTATAGATGATTATAAGTAGTAAATACAATCTGGAATAAAAATCGCTGCGAGCAAACATGTAACAAAACAGCAAGTAAACGGTGTGCAATGCTTGGAAACAAGGCCTAGGGATCATACTTTCACTAGTGGACACACTCCCAACAATATAACATGATTGAACAAATAAACAACTTCTCTCCACTATGGTACTCTGAATTACTCTCCTATTGAATAACACTAATCATTGTGTAGTGGCTACAGAAGCACCCCTTAAAGTTCATCAAGTACTTGACAAACACCACTCATAGAGACATCCAAATCAGATCACAACTCAAGATAGATATCATTGCAACTTAGACCAAGTACTAACACGGTGCACACACTGTCAACATTACACCATGAAAGGAGGAATAGATCACTCAATACTATCATAGTAATAATTACTCTCATAATCCACAAGAGATCACAATCATAGCCTAAACCAAGTACCACCATGATGCACGCACTGTCACCGTTACACCATGGCAGGAGGAATAGATTACTTTAATAACATCACTAGAGTACACTATAATAATTAAGCATAGGAGTAGCATAATATCTGAATAATAACATCTACTTGTTCAACATGATACAAAGCTCACGATCACATAAAGATCACATCATGGGAGAGAGAGGTGAACCACATAGCTACCGGTAGAGCCCTTAGCCCCGGGGATGAACTACTCCCTCCTCATCATAGGAGACAGCAGGTTGATGGAGATGGCGGTGAGGTCGATGGAGACGGCGGAGACGGCGATGGAGACCGATGGAGATGACTCCGGGGGCACTTCCCCGTCCCGGCAGGGTGCCGGAACAGAGACTTCTGTCCCCCAAAATTCGTCGGCGGTGGTGGCAGAGCTGCGGAACTCTTTCTGGAAAATTGCCGACTCCTCTAGGGTTTTCTGTCCCAAGGCTTTATATAGGCGAAGGGGCATCGTCAGGAGATGACCAGGGCCTTCTCCCACATAGCTCGCGCGGCCTAGGCCTAGTCTGCAAAGGAGCGGGCGTATCTCGGCCGTCCGGACTCGGAATCAGGTGAATTTTATGTCCAGAACGTTCGCCGTAAAATTCCCTACAACTTTGTATTTGAAGAGTTTTCCGTTTGACGCCGTCTTCGACCCGTAACGTGACCATCTTCGAAAAAAGTTCTGGTACAGATTTCTGGAAAGTCCCAATTTGACTCCAATAAGGTTTCCACTTGTATTCTTGGTAATTTCCTACACATCAAAGTGTAAAACAAGAACATTGTGCACTTTTGCAACTATTAGTAGGTTAGTCCAAATAAATCATAAAAGTATCACAAAGTGTAGAAAAAACATATAGCAATTGGTGTAAAACAAGCATGGAGCATCAAAAATTATAGATACGTTTGCAACGTATCAACATCCCCAAGCTTAACTCCTGCTCGTCCTCGAGTAGGTAAGTGATAACAAAAGAAATAATTTTTGAGGTGACATGCACCTACACAATCTTGATCATGTATGTAAGCGTTGTGCGCTGGGATCAAAAGAACTTAAAACATGGGCATGAAAGACATAATCTTGATAGAAGAAACTTAGCAACCATGTTATAACATGAAAATGAACACAAACAAAAGATCATGAAAATGAAACAATGAAAGTCAAACGTGTGTTCAAATTATAAGGAAAAACATACAAATGGTTTTCAGCTTGTCCTTCATAGAGAACAAAACATAAATGCATAGGACACCTTCAGAGGGCGACTAGATACAAATAATTTGAGAACAAGTGAAACCAACAATATGAATCAATCAATGAACTTTGGGACAATGCATATTACACTAAGAATGACAACTATGCTCTCTTAGTGGTGCATAAAGATAGAAGGTGGTGACTCAACATAAAGGTAAAAGAAAGGCCCTTCGCAGAGGGAAGCAGGGATTAAATATGTGCTAGAGCTTTTCATTTGTAAAACAGAGAGATAAAAATTGGTTTTGAGAGGTGGTTGTCTTTGTCAACGACTGGCAATGGGGTTCTTACTATCTTCCATACAAAAATGAAGCAAGTTTTTGAGAGAGAGATTGGCACTTTTGTGCTCTTTTATAAAGCTTGGCACTCCTCCCCACCTTTTTTTCCTTTCTCAAACCATGGCTAACCGATTCCATCGGGTGCCCACCAACATTCACATTCCATGGAGGAGTGCCTTATTTTCTTTCTTTTTTTTCTTTTTTTTTCTTTTTAGAATAAGCAATATGGAAGATAGCAAATCCGACCACTACGTCCCCATGAGCTGAAAATAGTGTCACAAAACGAGAAGTGTTTTGAAGGTTTTTTCAAAGGTAACACATGAGAATTTACTTTGGAATGGCTTGCAAATACCATGCATAGGAATTTATAGTGGACACAATGGCAAACTTGGTTTTTGGGAGTTGGATGCATGAGTAGAGCTCATACTCAGTACAAAATGAGGGCTAGCAAAACACTGGGAGCGACCAACTAAGAGAGCAATAATGGCCATAATCATGCAAAGCGACAAAGCAACATTAAAAGAAGCATAAGATGGCATCAAAAGTCAAAAACTAAATGATCATAGAGGCTATAGGCGACTTATTTTGTAGTCAACATGGTGTAAGCATGTGCCAAGTCAACCCAAATAAAACATCAAAGGAGAAAACCAAATAAATGCTTCCATATAATAAAAACAACGCATGATTTTTTCAAAGGCTCATTAAGCAATCTCAGTTATTTGAGACAAGTCATGCTACAGCAAAACCACTAAGCATACTATCAAAAAGACATCAAGCACAACATGCAAAAGCCTAGGCCGCAGTCTACACAAGCTCCTACTTGTACCACTTTTTTGCATAAAGCTTTTTCTCTTTTCCAACACCATTAAAACCTTTTTGAGGAAACTCTTTTGAGGAAAACCAATAAAGACCAGAGGCAAAAATACACCTTGATGAAAAGATATGACAAGGTATGAACGCAAATCAAGGCAAAAACGAAAACCAAAAGCAGTAGCAGAAAAAGAAGAACACTCATCGAACGATAAGAGTGAAAACTAGAGTGTTCTTGGCAAATGAAAAGCGAGTTCATCTCCTCCAAAGGAAACATGATGTGATCTAACCATTTATTGCAGCAAACAAAGCAAAACTAATAATGAAAACTAAAACAACTGACGCTCCAAGAAAAACACATAGTGCATGAAGCAATAAAAATATAGTGTCTTGAAAGGTGACCTGATTTTTGCCGATGAAGAAGGGGTGCCTCGGGGGCATCCCCAAGCTTTGATGCTTGTACTTCTTGGATATTTCTTGGGGTGATGCATGGGCATCCCCAAGCTTGAGCTTTTGTCCATTCTTCAACTCATCTCATCATTCTCCAATCCCTACACTTGAAAACTTCCTTCATACAAAACTAAACACAATTCTATTAGCAACATTAGTGCAAGCATAACATATAATCAATCCTCTATTTGCTTCAGGTTTCAACTCAAAACCACCACATATATAGCATATACTACTGTAGCAACTTCCCCAAAAGTTCCGTGATTAAAAGAACTCAAAAGAAAGCGATAAAGCGGCAAACACAAATATTGGCAGAAATCTGTCAAAACTGAACTGCTGACAAAGGTCAAATTTTTGAGGGGTTTTGTGTTGCTCAAATCAAAAAGTGTTCAACTAATGAAAGTTTGGATAGAACCTGGGGCATATGCACAAGAAATCGCAGGTCCAAAAGATAAACAGAGAATTTTCACGTATTTTTACGGTGCAGCACCGAAAACAGTTTCAGGACAGCAACATCCCCAAATCTTTACCTCACTCAAATTGGAGGCTTCTCTTGGCACAAAAACGAAATAAACAAGATAAGGAGCGGTCATTACAGTAGTAATGACTTCCAAGACTCAAATAAAAGAAAAAGTACTGAAAATAAAACAATGGGTTATCTCCCAAGAGTGCTTTTCTTTAACGCCTTTGAGCTAGGCGCAGTAATTTGCAAAGATGCTCATGTGGGCGCCATATAAGAGCTTGAGGCAAAGGCGCCATATAGGAATTTAAAGCAATAGAGAGCATCAAAAAGCAAGTATGGAACACATTTAAATCTAAACCACTTCCTATGAAAAATATTCTTGTAAAGAGACAAGTCATGAAAGCGCAAAGCAAAAAGCATAGGAAGGCAAAACAAGTACAACTTCAAGAATTGCAACATAAAGAGGGGAAACTCAATATTGTTGAGATCCATCAAACCATGTTTCCCTCTCTCATAATAACTTTCAGTAGCATCATGAATAGAACTAACAATATAACTATCACATAAAACATCCCTATCACGAGCTACATGCATAAAAGGATTAATACTCCCCACATGAACAATAGTAGTAGGAGCAGATTCAACAGAATAATTATTCTCATCACCATAATCATCAAAGACAGGAGGCATATTGTAATCATAACTAATTTTCTCCTCAAAAGTAGGTGAACTGAAAATATTATACCCATCATCACAAGCTAGAGAACTACTATGTCGCAAAGCATACTCATCAAACATATCATCATAAGAAGGAACATGGATAGCACTAATGGTACAACAATTATTAACCTTAGAATTGGTACCAAAAAGATTTTCAATATCAAAAGTAGAGTGCTTTTCCCAATCATGATCACTAACATAGGTAACAGGCATAGGAACATCATCCCAATCAGAATTATCATAATCTATAGCAGGATCATAATGCTTAGGGGAAGATACCGTGTCCTCTCGCCTTTTACTCCTCCTCCTCTTCTTCTTCTTCTTCTTCTTCTTACTCTCTCCTTTAGGAGGGAGAGACTTGAAGGGCATCTTCTCCACATAATCTGGTTTGCTGACAGAAACAACAGAAGAAACTTTGGAGGATTCCTCCTCTCTATTAATAATATCGAAACATCTATTAGTCATGTCATAGCTTGGCAAAACATCATGTTTTATAAGATCTTGTAAGTAAGTATTTGCGAGGCAGTCTTTAGCACAATAGAGATGACAACCAAGAAGGATGTTATTAATATCAACATCATTCATGTCTACCAAAGCAATCTTTCTAGATATCTCTTCACAATTCAAAAACAAAGTAAGCTCATCATACTGATTGAAAGTAATCTTATCATCACAATACAAATCTGCGGTACTCGTTCGATTAATTGGGCATTGAAAATTAAAGTGCCCCTTTTCACCGCAAAATTCACAAAGAAAAGGATAAAGCTCACAAACCCATTCACCAAGCACATCTAGATCCTTGAGCCACATACTGGTTTCTTCATTTGTGTGGGTGATGCAATAATCTTCCTTGTTGTAACTCTGTTCACAAGGTCTATGTACTCCACAAAAATTAACATGCTTATAAGAAATAGGACTTTTAGAAGTTTGAGCATGTTTATTGCAATCATCAATAACAATATCACTTTCTATGCAAGTGTCCTTAAAAGGTTCATGATACACGTCCCCATTTCCTTTAGGAACATTCATATGGGAAGCAAAGGCTTTAAAGCAATCAACCATAATTTGAGGATCAAGACCATATTTAGCACTAAGCTCTTGAAAATTAGCAGTTTCAGCGAAAGACTTAATGCAATCAAACTCGTAATTCATACCTGATCCTTTACCTTTGTCGCTATCCCAACCTTCAATATTATTTTGAATTGTCTCAAGCAGCCCCCACTTGGTGTCGACATCCTTGCTTGTGAAAGACCCATCAAAGCATGCATCTAGATAGTCCTTGTAATGTCCTGAAAGCCTTGCATAAAAATTATTAATAACAATATTATGGGGAAGATCATGAATAGGACATTTATGCATTAGTAACTTCAATCTTCCCCACGCTTGGGCAATGCTTTCTCCCTCATGAGGCCAAAAGTTATATATCCGATTACGATCTTTATGAATTTCACTTGGAGGATAAAACTTCGAATAAAAGAGAGACACAATTTCCTCCCATGCAATAGATGGACCATCTTCAAGTAGCCGATACCATTCCTCAGCTCTGCCTTTCAGTGACAAAGAGAATAGCTTCTTCTTAACTTGGTTCATTGAAATACCTGCACACTGGAACAACTCGCATAATTCATGTATAAAAAGCAAATGATCACCAGGATGGACAGTTCCATCTCCTAAATAGCAGTTATTGTTAACATGATCAACAATTTTCATAGGTATTTTAAAAGGATGAGGAGCACAAGCATCATTAGAAACATCACATATGGGAGATAAAATATTATCAGAACAAACCTTCTCCACTAAAGCCGGGGGACTAAAAATATCATACTTAACAAAACCAGCTTCCCCAAGCTTAGACTTTTCTATAGCATTAGCATTAACGGTATTCAAAGCATTCGTACTAATAACATTGCTATGCGAAATAAGCTCCAAAGGATTTTCAATTTTCTCTTCAAATCTAAAATCAGGAAAAAGACTAAAGAACTCTTTGTTTTCCATTAAGCCTAACTAGTGAAAATAAAAACAAGAAACAAAAAGATGTAATTGCAGAATCTAAAGGAAATAACTCCGAGCACTCGCACAGGAGGATGCGAGTACCTTTTACCTTACCTCCCCGGCAACGGCGCCAGAAAATAGCTTGATGTCTACGCACTTCTATTCTTGTAGACACTTGTTGGGCCTCCAAGTGCAGAGGTTTGTAGAACAGCAGCAAGTTTCCCTTAAGTGGATCACCCAAGGTTTATCGAACTCAGGGAGGAAGAGGTCAAAGCTATCCCTCTCAAGCAACCCTGCAATTACGATACAGAAAGTCTCTTGTGTCCCCAACACACCCAATACACTTGTCAAATGTATAGGTGCACTAGTTCGGCGAAGAGATAGTGAAATACAAGTGGTATAGATGATTATAAGTAGTAAATACAATCTGGAATAAAAATCGCTGCGAGCAAACATGTAACAAAACAGCAAGTAAACGGTGTGCAATGCTTGGAAACAAGGCCTAGGGATCATACTTTCACTAGTGGACACACTCCCAACAATATAACATGATTGAACAAATAAACAACTTCTCTCCACTATGGTACTCTGAATTACTCTCCTATTGAATAACACTAATCATTGTGTAGTGGCTACAGAAGCACCCCTTAAAGTTCATCAAGTACTTGACAAACACCACTCATAGAGACATCCAAATCAGATCACAACTCAAGATAGATATCATTGCAACTTAGACCAAGTACTAACACGGTGCACACACTGTCAACATTACACCATGAAAGGAGGAATAGATCACTCAATACTATCATAGTAATAATTACTCTCATAATCCACAAGAGATCACAATCATAGCCTAAACCAAGTACCACCATGATGCACGCACTGTCACCGTTACACCATGGAAGGAGGAATAGATTACTTTAATAACATCACTAGAGTACACTATAATAATTAAGCATAGGAGTAGCATAATATCTGAATAATAACATCTACTTGTTCAACATGATACAAAGCTCACGATCACATAAAGATCACATCATGGGAGAGAGAGGTGAACCACATAGCTACCGGTAGAGCCCTTAGCCCCGGGGATGAACTACTCCCTCCTCATCATAGGAGACAGCAGGTTGATGGAGATGGCGGTGAGGTCGATGGAGACGGCGGAGACGGCGATGGAGACCGATGGAGATGACTCCGGGGGCACTTCCCCGTCCCGGCAGGGTGCCGGAACAGAGACTTCTGTCCCCCAAAATTCGTCGGCGGTGGTGGCAGAGCTGCGGAACTCTTTCTGGAAAATTGCCGACTCCTCTAGGGTTTTCTGTCCCAAGGCTTTATATAGGCGAAGGGGCATCGTCAGGAGATGACCAGGGCCTTCTCCCACATAGCTCGCGCGGCCCAGGCCTGGTCTGCAAAGGAGCGGGCTTATCTCGGCCGTCCGGACTCGGAATCAGGTGAATTTTATGTCCAGAACGTTCGCCGTAAAATTCCCTACAACTTTGTATTTGAAGAGTTTTCCGTTTGACGCCGTCTTCGACCCGTAACGTGACCATCTTCGAAAAAAGTTCTGGTACAGATTTCTGGAAAGTCCCAATTTGACTCCAATAAGGTTTCCACTTGTATTCTTGGTAATTCCTACACATCAAAGTGTAAAACAAGAACATTGTGCACTTTTGCAACTATTAGTAGGTTAGTCCAAATAAATCATAAAAGTATCACAAAGTGTAGACAAAACATATAGCAATTGGTGTAAAATAAGCATGGAGCATCAAAAATTATAGATACGTTTGCAACGTATCAAGGCCCAGGAAGGGAAACGTGCCGGCTCCGGTCCTCGCCCGAGCCGGTACAAGACACAGCTTCCACTTCGACTCCACCGAGCCGGAGCTAGCCCGTCCTTCCCAGAGCCGGCCAGCAGAAGCACCGATCCTTCCGCGCTAAGGCTGGAAGATCTTGCCCGAGGCGTCTGCGCAGGGCAGTGACTATCGTAGTCCCTATCTACGGATTCGCATCACAACGGTGTCAAGCAGAAGACATTTGCGCGATGGCAAAGCACACAGTGAAGAAAGACATTCACACAGCAAATGAAGAAGAACAAGCAAAGATTTGCAGGAAATTAAAAGAGTTCTTAGTCATATGGCGAGCGGTTACATAATGAAGGCCACGCTAAGGGCCGAAACAGCAAAAGGACTCCCCCTCCTAACCCCTAGACTCCTGCTGGCGATGCCGCTGTCAAGAAGGGGGCTTCGAGGGTGCTCGCCGATCACGGCCAGGGGGAGTAGGCGCGGGCGCAGCCTGAGCCGTCGACGACGCGGACGCAGAGGACGGGTGACCTGGCGCGGTGGGTCAGGATGAGAGACCATCCCCGCTCCAGGCCATAGTCGGTGAAGAACCGCTCCCAAACCCCGGTGAGGTAGCTCTTCCCCTCCTCGTCGTGGAGGACCTCGACGTCGTACAGTGGCTGTCCGCTGCTGCCATCTTCAATCATGAAGCTCGTTGGGGGGTTCTTCCCCATCGTGCCGACGAAGCTGGCAGGGAGCGGAAGGCGCTCCTTACTCCCGGCCAGCAGAGGCACCATGGCAGTGGCGAATCCATGTTTTGGGACGTAGGAGAGCCGCTGTTTGGTCGGCGGGCGTGGCGGCAGCGCTCGCACCTTTTTGGCTGCCGCGCTGGAGGAGCCGCCGACACTCAGGCCAGCAAGGCCCGGAGAGGCGGCCCCAAAAGCCATCGCGGCACCGACGAGGGCGGCCGCCGCCTCCAGGGGCTGTTCCAGCGAAACCGGCGACGGAGGTCGCGGCCGCGGGGATTACGGCGCCGCCGCCGGCCGCAGCAACGGTCCCACCAAGGGCCACGACGACGACGGTGGAGCGGCCGGCCCCGAAAGGCTCGGCGGCGGCCGCGGCCGCGAGCGCTGCCAAAGTTTTCTTATTGCGGCTGCCCAGCGGGCGGCCGCGCTTCCGGGGCACTGGCGGCGTCCTGACCTCCGAGCGGGCGACCACGCTCGTGCCCGCCCGGCCCATCGCCGGCTCTGGCCCCGGTTCCGCTGGTTGCCCCGAGCGATGACATCGAGATTGAAGCGGGGGTAGCGGAGGCGACGGTTTGAGGGGGCGAAGGAATGGAGGCGCTCGGGAGTGAAGAAAACCCTCGAGAGCTCCGAGATTTAAGGGCTGACAAGACACGAAAAGCCAAGTCGGTTTAATGCAATTAAATCGTACGCGTGGCGTTTCGATGGGACGCGTCACTGACGCCAGTCCCATTTCGTTACATGACGTCTACCGGCATCACGACGGTGGTGATTCCGAAGTCAAAATGACAAGACTGGCCACCGGCGCGCTGCGCCGGCCGCCGCGTGGGAACAAGACCCGAAGCGGCGCAAGTCCCCAGGAGGCAGCACGCCGGCTCACGGCCGCCAGCCGGGTCGCATCTTGGAACCGGCTCGTCTCGAGACGGCCGGGAGAACTCCGCAAGGCTCAACCTTGATGATTAGAGCGACCAAGCCAGACCAGAAACCCTGGGACTTCGACGAAAACGAGCAAGTCTTCGGCGAGAAGAGGAACCCGCCGAAGCCCCATGCTAGCCCATGAGACGTCGCCAGTTTCGGGGGCTAGTGTCGTGGGGATGACTTAGGGGGCATGCCACGTGCCGAGTTGTTTGCCGGCTGGCGTCCCAGGAGTCTCCACGGCTCGAAGACAAGAAGACCGGCTCCGCCTGGAGGGCCGGCTGCGCCAGCAGCCGGCTGGCGATTCCACCAAGGAAGGCCGGAGCCGGGCGACGAAGACAAGAATCCACCAACGGTTGTCTCACCGAAAGTGGGCAGGCCCCGACAAGAGCGACAGAGGCCAAGGATAGGAGTGACGAGCGCCACGACCAAGTCCAACCAATCAGCGACCAAGAACCCTTCCCCACAATAGGATCCAAGGCAAAAGGGAGGGCATATGCCTCCCAGATGCCGGTCCCAGGGGAAAGGTACTTTATAAAGCGAAGTTGTCAGAGCAGGGCGAAGGGATCACGCCAAGGACGCCGCCGCCGAGGAGCCGGCAGCCGGCCGAATCGTTACCCAACCTGTAACCAGGCCCCTGCCTATATAAGGGGGCCTGGACCCTTAGTCTAGGGAGATCCGATCTTCTTCTTCCTCCTCTAGCCCGAACAGCTGGAGGAGCACTGTAATCGATACTATCCAATCAATACGAAGCAGGCAGGAAGTAGGGGTTTACCTCCAACCGGGAGGGCCCTATACCTGGGTAAACCGCGGTGTCTCAGTAGGCATAATCCCGAGCCGGACCCATCGTCACCATCGTCGAGCCCCTCCGATAAGCCTCCCCATGGCTACTGTCTCTAAATTCCCATGACACGGACAGACCCGGTTTTGCCGGATCTGAAAGCGAATCAAACCTAGTGATCTGACGCGAAAGTTTAGACTTCTAATCGTCAAATCCATATCTTGATCCATGCTCTCGAATACTTGCGGGAAACTTGACTGGTGAAGTTGAAAATCGATGGTTCCGAAGGGTATCTGGATTTCGTCGACTTCTGGAGTGTTGTTGGCTAAAAGCAAAAAAGCCGTCGAATTCATGATTTTGATGCCCAGATTCCCCACGGTCGGCGCCAATTGATGAGGGTTAACTCGACAAATGTCCTAGATGAAGGACTTAGGATCGGGGAGATAGGGCGTCGGATGAACTCGAAGGTAAAATCAGTCAAACAAGGTGTCTATCGAGAGTAAACGTGGGTGTAAGCCTGGCTTGCTTTCAATCTGTCCCTTACCGTCCCCTCCTGGCCCCTATATATAGGTGGCCAGGTCTCAGGGATCGGGAGGGATGCGATACAGATTACAATATCGACATACGATATGAACTCATATTTCGACTAACGTTACAATTGGGCCTAGCTTAACGGGCCTCAGGGGTACTCAACTATCGGGCTCTATTATCTATACCCTTGTCAGTGACAATAACTTCTAAGGTTGTAGATGTGATGTTGCTACTAGGTAGAAAACAACAATCTTTTGTTCAAGGATAATTGTATTGTTTACATTACACACTTTGCTTAAGACGATAATCTGTTGCTTGCAACTTAATACCCAAAGGTTGTTCAGATGATATCCCGAGGGTGGATTATTAGTCATATATGCAGTTGGATTACGATCTATGTATTATGTTGTAATGCCCAAAAGAATCTCATAGTGATCTTCATGTCATGTACATGCATTGTTATGCATTCTCTATTTTGTCAATTGCCCAACTGTAATTTTTTCACCCAGCATGTTATTTATCTTTATGGAGAGACACCTCTAGTGAACTGTGGACCCCGATCCATTCTTTTACATTTATATTACCATCTACTGCAAACACTGTTTACTTTCTGCAAGTATTATTTTACTTCATCGCAAACAAACATCTCTTTCCACACTATACGTTTAATCCTTTGTTTTCAGCAAACCAGTGAGATTGACAACCTCACTGTAAGTTGGGGCAAAGTATTTTGGTTGTGTTATGTGCAGGTTCCACATTGTTGACTGATGCCGGTAGTGTGCCCTACCACAAGTCAGCTAGCAGGAACCTTCATAAGTGATTTCTTTCTCCTACTGGTCGATTAAACTTTGGTTTCATAATGAGGGAAACTTACTGATGTGCTCATCATACCTTCCTCTTGGGGTTTCCCAATGGGTCCTGTGAGACATCACAGCCCAACAAGTACTTTCCGATTACCTGAGAGACACCTTTATGATCACCCTCTCATAGTGTGACATTTGATGACCTCAAAGCTCTCTTCCGGTACCAGGGAGTGGTATTATCTCATGATCTAAGGAATAGGATACTGACATAGGAAAAGCTATGCAATTGTGAACACATTGATACAATCTAATTGCTGTGTTTAATTTGGGCCAGTCCATCACATATTCTCCTAATGATATGACCTCATTATTAATTGACAACTCATGTCTATGGTTAGGAAACCTTAACCATCATTAATCAATGAGCTAGTCTAGTAGAGGCATACTAGGGACGCAGTGTTGTTCATAAACCACACAAGTATTAATGTTTCCGCTTAATACAATTCTAGCATGGAATATAAATATTATCATGAACAAGAAATATAATAATAACCAAATAACTCAATCTATTATTGCTTCTAGGGCATAATTCCTTCAGTCTCCCACTTGCACTAGAGTCAATAATCTAGTCATACTTGCGCCTTTAACACCTATGGAATTCCGGTGTTATTCATACGCGTTGCATGTGGTAAACCTTATCTACGGGTCTGATACTTTCAGGTCCATGTGTATTTGCATATCTTTTGCGTCAATGCGCATTACTCATCTTGTATGAGATGGCATTGCATAAACTTGATCTTCTGGTGAGACCTTCATTTCTTGGTCGAGACTATATTGTCACTATTATCATACAATAGAACTACATAGTACTAGCACACTTAGAACTACACCTAGTTCTTTTGCTGCTTCTAGAGCAATTATATACTTAGCCTTCATTGCAATATCCGTCACAATGTTTAATATTGGAACTCATCCAAGTAATCATGGAACTTTTCTCTATCTTATTGTGCCACCTTATAACTCAAAACAAATAGCCTAAAATTGAGATAAAATTTTATTTGTATATGTGACAAAGCTAATGTAACACATTACAATGAACCATTTGTCACTTCTGCATACAGAACATATTCTTAGTTCTTCGAAATTACATAAGAATATTCTTACTATTGTCCAACGATCATCATATAAATGCTTGTACCCTTGTAGAACATCGGACATATCTGGATATACATATCATGGTATACAAGATTGACAAAATCATTTGTAACGCCCCACCTTTGGACTAAGGTGGAACACTTGTGTTAAGTGCTATTCTCTGGATCACTGATAGCATCACAGTACACAATATAGTATTCATTGCAAAGTATCAAAGATTACAATGCAGATCCAGATACACAAGTCTTTAAAACCTTACAAACTAGCTTAGTCTCATGGACTAGCTCAAATGACAGAGTTCAACACAACATAAACACAACGGAAACTAAGGTAGCAGTGAGCCACCATCTTCACCATGCGCCACAGGCAGTCATGTTGGAATGTAGACTCGAGATCCTATCAAATTACTCCTCCTCAGAATATCCTGCACATTTGAATATGCAGCCCCATGAATGGGGGTCAGTACAATGATTAACTGGCAAATGACATATATTTGGTGGCTGTTGTGAAAGAACTAACTACATGATATTTAGCTGGTGGATCTCTTGGGCTAATTTGCATAAAGCCAATTTTATCCTATAATTCCTTCTCAAAACTTTCTTTCAAAATTTTATTCTTTAAGGGTTGAAATAACCCCCAAATACTACATAGTTGCAAGTTATGTAGTACTGGGCGAAACTCAACAAACTCGGAACAACAGAAACCACCACCCCTCAGAGTGAATGGCCCTGAGCATCTAACCTAGGGGTTTCTAGTCGAATTTTAATCATTCAGAAATGGTGATGAGATTCTTCCATACATTCCATGTCTAGAGACTCAAATTGTCCATAAATGGGGACATGGCTAATCGATTAGTTTGACACCCTGCAGGGGTTATGCACTTTCACCTTAAGACTCATTCTACCCATATAGAATGAGACAAGACCTTTCAGAAGGAGAGAGCAACCATACTAGCAAGACCCGTTCCCACCTATAATTCTGCTACCAGCCAATGTCTTGCAAACAAGTTGAACCCTCACATCTTAATCAGTCAAGACAGAGCCCATAGTGTCATAAGGCTGCACTGGAAGTACTCTAAAGCACAGAAGACATGGTAATCTCTTTAATCCTGAGTGGCAATCCACAAGTGAACTCCCGAGGTTCACCCCACCCTCTACGAGGCGTGAGGCCCCAGGAGACACTCAACTTCACCTCCATCAACAAACCAATCCACCCAGGTGTTTCATTTTAGTTGAAGTCCTTAATTTGTTCACAAAACAACTTTAACAAAGTGATCTTAGCATTGGCATTAATTTTTCAACTAAAGCTACAACCTAACAGGGGTGGGTTCAGGGGTGGCTATACACTACTAGGATCTAGCATTGCAAAGCTTCACTTTGAGAACCAACCTATCATGCATACTACTAGAAAAAAACTAATGCATATAGTAAAAATAGGTAGAAGAATGTGTTCACTTACCTTGGTAACAACCAGCATACTCACAGCAGTCACAACAGTAGTTCAGCTCCTCTTCACAATCTAAACAAGCACATATACAAGAAATAAACACACTAGTTCTATCATGCAACCATAGACATGTATGTATGCATGCAAATCACAAATTAATTTCACACACTAAGTTTTTGTGTGAAAATGTTGTATTTAGTAAACCATGATGTTTAGAAAACATGTGTGAGGTCATAAAAGATTTTAATTATTTAAAAAGCAATAGGGCAATTTTAGGCATTTTAAAATAGGGCTAAATGCCTCCCAAAATTGGTTCTAGTTTGGAAATGTTTTGAGAAAATTTGGTTATGAACCTACTAGATAGTGGACAGTAATTCCAAACTACTGCAAGTGGTTTCATTCCAAAAACATTTTTAGAAATCAATTTGTGATCAAAATAGTGATTTGGTTAAATTTGAAGGTAGCAAGTGTGTGCACATTTAAAATTTGAAAATATCTGGTTCAAAAGTGTTCTACATGTTCTGAGGAATCAAGAGACTACAAAATTGTAGAAATTTGATGTGCATAACAATAACTATGATTTATTTGGTGCAAATAGGCATTTAATGCCATTTGAAAATCATTTCCAAAATTTATACAGTAACACTTTGATGTTTCTGCATAATTGGGTTCTACACTTTTCAAGGATTCCAGATATATAAAATTTGCAATTTTTGGACTCGTAGATTATTTTCTATGGATTTTATAAGATCTGCACTGAAACAGCAATTTGAAATTCAAATTTGAACCTGGGTTTGACTGGGGCTGACTAGGCTGCGACATGGCGTGCTGTCATAAGCCCGTACCGATTCGGGAATATGGATCTAATCTGGGCCCTACGATCTGAATCCAATGGCTGGAAAAGAAAAGAAGGGGTTGCTCACCGGGGTGCTAGGGTTTGGGTCGCCGGCGGCGAGGTGGGACACTTGAAGAGGACGGCGGCGTATCTCCGGTCATCTCTAGCGAAGAGGAAGATGTGGACGGGGTGCGGAAGGGAACGGCGAGCTCGGAGGTGAGGTCGAATTGACGGCGCGCTTCCTGAAGCGGTGCTTAGAGCTCGCTGGAGTGTCGTCGGGCGGAGGAGTCCTTCGGGAGACCGTGGCGTCGATGCTTGGCTGGGAAGATGGACAAGAGGAGGGTATGAGGAGGTCCGCCAGGTCCAGGTAAGGGAGTGGGTAACCAAATCGAGGCGGCGGGCTCACCGTGGCGCCAGAATTTTGGGCTCGACCTGCGGCAGAACGGCGGACTCCGACAAAGAAATCGAGCAGCCTAGCGGCGTTATCTCGCGTGGGGGGAAGGGAGAGAAGAGAGAGGAGCGCGGGGGTCTTAGAGAGGTGCTCAAGGAGGCCGTTGGGGCTCGGGACGTGCGGGAGGGAGTGGGGTCCTGGGTGCGCTCGTTCTAGAGAAGTAGGGGGAGGTTAGGGAAGAAGATGACAAGTGGGGTCCACCTGTCGATGAGAGGAAAAAAAGAAAAGAAAAAGGGGAAAAGGTGGGGTGCTGCGGGCTGTTGCCTTGCTGGGCCACTGGGCTTGGCCCAGTTGGGCTGCTACTTTCCTTTTTTTTGTTCTTTTCCTTTTCTATTTTCTGTTTTGGTTTCTTTGATTGTTTTATAAACAAATTTGCTAGGATTTGAATTATTTCAAACATGTAAAATTTGAGTATTACTCCAAGGTGTTCTACAACCCTAAAGTCCACAGTTTGGAGTAAAGCATTTAAATTTATTTTTTGAAAACATTTCATTTTGGCTCACATAAGCTATTAAAGCTTATTTTTAAAAGCAAACTTCTAGTTTTTGAAATTTTGATTCAAAATTTATTTCAAAAAAAGCAATGATGAAATGAATGCATGCTGAATTTAAATTTTTAAAACTTGGGATGTCACAGACTAACCCCCTTAAGATGAAGCTCACCCTCGAGCTTCGAAAAGGCTAGCAAAATAGGCATGGGTGATAATCTCAAATATTTTCTCTACGCTCCCAAGTGGCTTCTTCCTCGGTGTGGTGGCTCCACTGTACTTTATAGAACTTGATGGTTTTGGTGTGATTATTTCTTTCTATTGTTTCCAATATCTTGATTTGTTTCTCCTTTTAAGCCAAATCATTTTCTTACTATGGCCATAACTTATAGGCTAACCCCCTTAAGATTGTTTAGCCTAATATCCTTAAACTCCAACCGGGACTTGTATCTAATTCTCTTTATGACGAGGGGTTAACTCGACAAATGTCCTAAATGAAGGACTTAGGATCGGGGAGATAGGGCGTCGGATGAACTCGAAGGTAAAGTTAGTCGAAATAGGTGTGTGTCGAAAGTAAACTTGGGTGTTCAACCTGGCTTGCTTTCAATCTGGCCTACACCGTCCCCTCCTGGCCCCTATATATAGGTGGCCAGGTCTCGAGGATCGGGTAGGGTCCGATACAAATTACAATATCGACATACGGTAAAGACTCGTATTCGACTATCATTACAATTGGGCCTAGCTTAACGGGCCTTAGGGGTACTCAACATACGAGCTCTATTAACTATACCCTTGTCAGTAGCCCCTGAGATTCTACCAGAATTGCAGATTCGGGTTGAATCTCTAATCTTTATATCTTCGATTTGATCAATTCTTCGACTTCTTCTTATCTTCAAATCTTCGACTTGGTCTTTCGACTTATTTTTTATGATAATACTTCGCAAGGGGTTTTGATGAACAAGCCTGACATCTCTGACGGATCAAGAGGTCAGTTAACTGCCGGAACAGATACTTGTCACCTACTTCAAATTCAATCCCCTTAGACTTGAATTCGGGATACCGATCAAACCCATTCTTTTGCCGCATTTAGGACTTACAAAGAATGAATCCCAGTGATTCTCAGGGTACCCAGTGCGTCCACCAGGATTTTCTTCGCGTCGTAGACACGGATACATACCAGCAGAGCGCATCCATGTACGTATACCAGGCCACACAGGACGGATCCCGGGGTCTTACCTTCGTGACAAGTCACGGCATTCGAGTTGCGTTGCGATAACGTAACTCGAGAATCTCATATCGCAGCCAAATTTTGACTGAAAATATTCGGGTTTCTACAACCATAAAATTCGCTCCCGATGGGAGTAACACTCCTGCACTTTTCCAACTTTAATGCTTTACCAAGAAATATCGTGGGGTGCGCGCTCAGCGCTCCCGATGAGAGTAGCCCCCGAGGCTATAGTCGAAAAAGACTTTTTCGAGTATAGGCTCAAAATATAGTGTAGTCCATTATACTTCAACTCGAGATACTTCAACTTCGAGATACTTCAAGAACATCTTGTCGTCGAATACGCGTCCACCACTCCAATAAAGAGTTACTTTCAATATCTTTCATAATAGTAGCCCCCAAGGCTATAATCGAAAATCCTTCACATATAATCTTATCTATAAATTTTGTACCTGTCGGCGCCATCTTTTTTATGACATCACTAGCCAATTTTAGCTATACATCACTTATGATTTGAGCGCGAACCGTCTCATGGGTAGCGCGGTAATTTCGATTTTTTCCTGCCCGTTAGTGGACTGCCGCTTCCGCTCCGCTTGCCACGTCTCAACCCCTGTTCCTTCATCTAGAAGGTATATATGGGGAGAGTGGAGGGCTTTTACTATTTACCAGCTCCTCTTCTTCTCCGCCGCCACCATTGCCGATCTGCACATCTGTGTTCTTTGCACAAAAAGCCCCCAGACCGAAATTGTAGATGCGCGTGAAGCACTGCGCGTCCAAGGACGTTGTTATGGCCAAGGGCAAGAGTGCGAACTCCGCAACTGATTGGGTGCACTCTTCTATCAAGGAGAAAGAGGTGAAGAAGGCTCGGGAGGACGACTTTCTCTCTTCCGAAGACTCCATCAAATTTCCCAGTACCGAGCGGATCCCAAAGCCCCCGAGCGGCTATCGAGTAATGTTTCTCTCCTTCCTTCTCCGCAGTTTATCTCTTCTTGCCCACGAATTCCTTCGTGGGCTTCTTTTTGTTTACGGCGTACAGCTTCACCAGCTTACCCCAAATTCTATCCTTCACATTGCCTGCTTTGTGACTCTTTGCGAGTCCTTCTTGGGGATAGAACCCCACTTCCTTCTCTGGCGTTCAATTTTTCGACTTCGTCCCAGTGTCTCACTGTCTAATAAACCTGAATTGGGCGGCGCCGTTGTCTCTGTACGCGCTGAAGCCCAATATCTTGAATTCTCCATGTCTGCATCAGTCCAAGGTTGGAGGACAAAATGGTTTTACATAAAGGACCGCGAGGCCTCCTCTGAAGACCAATATGGCTTAGCTCCTTTTGATCCGACTAAGGAACTTAAAAAATTAGCCTCGTGGGACTCGTCTCCTTCAGATTCTGAGATGGAACAAGTTACCCCTCTGCTGAATCGTATCCAAACTCTGAAGGGAGGTAAAGGAGGTGCTTTATCGGGTATTCAGCTCATGGCGTTCTTCGTGCAACGTCGAGTCCAGCCCTTGCAGCATCGTCTTTCCAAACTTTGGAGCTATTCTGGTTTAGCGGATCCTTCTCGTATCTCTGATGATCTTATAGAGAAAAAGGACGTCGACAAGCAAGTTAGGAGCCTCACCAAGCTCACTAAGGAGCACGCAGTCGCAGATTTGACTGCTAGTTTCTTCGACTCCACGCACCCCCTACCCGAGGTATGCATTTGTTTTTGTATGCTTGCTGTCTTTGCGTTTACTTGTGCGGAATACTTTTCTGATTTATTCCTCTTCAGGGCCATGTATTCCTTGTCTCACTCCCTCCTCTTCCCGAGGGAGGACCACTGCCGGCTGATTTGGCTGCTATTGTATCTGAAGCCCCCGAGGCTGAAGAAACCCAGGACGGGGATGAAACCGAAGATTCGGAAGAAGGCACCAACTCGACGGCGTCGCCTCCTGCTGCACTGTTTGAAGACACTGGTGCCAATAGGAAGAGGAAGCGTGTCGATGAGGTGGCTTCTTCGAGTACCTCTGCACAAAAGATTTCTGCTGCTGCTGCCCCTTGTCTAGCAGAGGGTGTCGAGATGTTTGACCTCATGGATTCGTAAGTGTTTTCTTCGAGTTCCACTATTTGTTGTTTTTTGATACTTCTTTTCTTTTTCAAGCTATGTGAAACCCGTTTTCTCATTTATAGTGAGGACGAGGAAACACAGCTGGACGCCCCGGCTTCTCCTTCTCGACAAACTGCAATTCCAGATGAAGCTTCTGTTCCAGAAACTGAACTTCCTGCTGAAGTGCCTCGAGTTACTAGATCTGCCATCAAGAAGGTTCCTGTCTCTCGGAGCACAAAAAGGTCAAAGAAATCCAAAGAAGCCGACGTCTCTCTCGAGGTGCATGAGCCTTCGAGTTCTTCAGATAACGTAAGTGATCGTATTCTTGAAGATTTTTCCTTCCTCTTCGCATGTGCTTATTTGTTCTTATTTTACCAGGCGCTGATGAAGAAATTCGTCGCCTTAGGCACTGAGTGTACTCAGTACTGGAGAGTTGCGAAAGCTTCTGAAGGTTAATTCATTGCCTCTTATCTGCTTTTCTTGATATGCTCTTTCCCTTGCTTCTTTATTAACTTTCCTTTTCTTCACTTTTTGACTTGCAGATGCTTTAGCATCGGCGAACGCACGCATTGCATCTCTGGAAGCTGAGCTTTCTGCTTCTCAGAAAGCCTATGACTCCGCGACTAAGGCCAAGGCGAACGCTGAAAATTGCACAACACTGCAATTGCCAGGGCTAAGAAGGCAGAGTCATCTTTATCCAATGCTACCAAGGAGCGCCTCCAGCGGGAACAAGTCGTGGCCGAACGACTCAACAAGATTTCTGCCGCTGCTGGCGGTACACATTTGCTTCTTATTCTTTTCTTGCTGGTGATACTTCCTTTATGTTCTATTGATAATGCCTTTTCCTTTTTACTTACCTTCCCTTGCTTATCCATTCAGAGCGTACCAAGGCTCTTTTGCCAACTCCGCAATCTGCCGATGATCCTCTTCTGGCAGCGGTCAACTTGCTCGAGGCAAACTGGATATCTGTCCAGGATGTTTTCGAGTTGGTTAGCCGCGTTCTATCGCGGATGTTTGTCGGGTTATGGCCGAAGAAACGGTCGGAGGTTGCAGTCAGCGACTTAGGACAGCTTGCCAAGGCTTTCGATACTCAGGATGATCCTCTTCTCCAGCTGAAAGGTTTATCTGTGAAGCGAGGTGTCGAAGGTGCCATCGCGCTTTCTTCCGCGCACGGGGTAGATCTCGACTGGGAGAAAATTGGTTCTCCTCATGGTCGCACCCGATCAGAGTTGAAGCCTTTCTTTGAGAAAGCGAAGAAATTGTCGCCTGCCATAGTGTCCATGATTTCTCCTTCAGCGGCCTCGGCGGCTTCTTTGGCGCCAACCTCCGCAATTCCATTCACGACTGCTTCCGCGCCTCCTCCAGCTACTGCAGACGACACCACCATTCCTCTTACTGCCACGGAGCAAGATGCTGAGGTGGCGTAGATTTTAGCTTTTCTGCTGTAATTTCCTCTTTTGAATGTAGAAACTTGTATTCAACCCGAGAACTTTAGCCAAAGGGTTTAGCACATTATGTAAATATATTTCCTTTGTATGAAGTATTATGCTGTCTCTCTGAAATTGCTTCTTCTTTCTTTTCCTTTTTGGCTTGCAGCCGATGCGCGTCAATGATCCTTTGACTCACGGTCCTGGTCCTTCCTCTGCCCGTGTGTTCGGTTCTCAGATGTCACCGACTCCTAGTCAATGCAGTCGATGCGTAGAATACTCTTCCAGGGTTTCCGATCTTGAGGCTCGCCTAACTTTAGCCAAGCGTCAGCACAGATGGCTATTGACAAAGCTAGCAAAGCCAGTGGTTATATGAAACAAATATCTTCTTTTGAGGAAAAGGTCTCCAGCTTGATGGCGAAGATTGTTCATAATGAAGAGTGCGAATCTTTTATTCTTGGCATTGTCGAGTCTGCCTGCGAGATGTTGCGATGTAAGTTTTCTTTTGACTCCTCCTTTTCCTGTTTCTTCACTGCTGTTTTTTGTGATGCCTTTTGCTGTTATAGGTACTTGTCTGGATTTCGCTGCGGAAGATCGTCGGGTTACCGAGCGAAATGCAACTTTAGAGAGAATGTCGGCAGGCTGTGAGACTTTGTGGTCTGATCCTCGTCGCCGGAGTGCCATTGTACTGCTTCAGGACCGTGCCCAACATATTGGTGAATCAGTTGATGGTTGCCGACATGCTCTGATGACGATGCATTCTGTCATGCTTCCTCACAATCCTCTGCCTGCAACTTTTCCACTTCTTCTTGATACCTTTAGATCCAGCCATCGTATTCATAGGTTGATAGAGCTGAACTTGGTGGCTGGTGCCAATTTTGCACTCGGGTGGATACGCAAGTGGCACCCGAGGCTTAATTATAGCTCTATGTCCTTGAGTTTAGCTCCATGTAGGGCTAGCCTTCGTGTGCATATGGAGAGCACGCTACAACCTGCTCGAAGGCTTGTAGCTAGGCTGCTAGAAGCGGATGCTGCGTTTTTTCGCGAGTACCACTATTTGGACCCGTTAGGCGTAGATGATTCTGACAACCCATTATTGTAATACATTTTTGTATGTGTGCAACGCGAGAGTATTTTATTTCGTGACTTCATGGCGAAAATTTGTTCTCAGAGCGTTATTGTGTGATTCGTGCGTTTGCCGCATTTTCTCTTTGAAAGACTCGTAAACTCAAATATGAGGAACGTTTCGTCTTTATTATACTTGTAATGTAAGATACATGGGGTGACCCAAGAGATCTGGCCTGTGACCTGTGTTCTGGATCTAGAGGGCATTGCCCCTGGTATAACTCGTGGCTTTTACAGCCTTACTGTTCTACTCTACTTTACTGTCTTTTGATGTTTATGCCGCCATGGCTTTCCCTTCTTCTCCTGCGTCTTTGTCTTCTCCTGATGCTCCTACTCGTGGTTTCTTCGTTTCGGGCTCCGCAACGCGTCCTTCGAGTAGCTTAACGCCCTCTGTAGTTGTGCTTTTTGCCTTCTCTGTATAGTTGGCTATCATGCCAAAGTTTTGTGCCATCTTGTGGAACTCCCTGTCGCAGAGATCTGAAATTTCGAAACTTCCTTTTACTGTAATTACTCCTCTTGGTCCTGGCATTTTAAGTACCAGATATGTATGATGGGGGACTGCCATGAATCGCGAAAACGCGGGTCGTCCGAGGATCGCGTGGTATTGAGATGGCCAATCCATGACTTCAAAATCTAGCTTTTCTCTTCTGTAGTTTTGCCGGTTGCCGAAGCAAACGTTGAGTGCTATTCGACCCAGTGGGTAATTGGCACTTCCTGGCACAATCCCGTGGAATGAGCAATCTGTTGGTTTCAGGAACTCTAGTGATATATGCATTGCTCGGAGTGTTTTTGCGTATATCAGGTTAATTCCACTCCCTGCGTCCATGAATATTCTGTCGACATCATACGCGCCGATTTGAGCTTTGAGTACCAAAGGCGCGTTTCCCGGCCGAGGTACTGTTATAGGGTGGTCTTCTCTGTTGAACTCGATTGGTTGTTCTGACCAGTGCAGATACTCCGTTGTGGCTGGAGGTGAGATGACTGCTAGGTTGACTTGTCGAGTTATACTCTTCTCTTCTTTGTTCGATTTGGGCACAGGTTGTATCATTGTTGTGATGTGTCCTTTTGATGGAACGTACCCTTCGTCGTCGTCGTGTCCCTGGTTTTGCTGGTCTTGTCCTTGAGGAGCTCCGTTGTTTCCTTGCTGTTTTGCCGGAGGGTTGTTGCTTCCTTCAAATCCTTGTTGCCTTGCTTCGGTTTGCTTGTTTAGTGCTGCCTCTTGTAATTTTAAGAATGTTGTGCAATCTTTCATTGCGTGCCTTGATACTCGCTTCCCATCGACGAACGTTGAGTGTATATGACAAGGTCCATTGAGCATATCTTCTGGCAAAGGGTTGTATTCTCTGGATTCTCTTGCGGGGAATTTTTTATAGTCCTCTTTCCCGTAGCTTCGATATCCTGAACTTCTTCGATCACTTCCTTGGTAGCTGTTGTCTTTGTATCCTGCGGCGACTTGGCTATGTGGGCCGTAGTTGTCGTAATTTCTGGATCGTCTCCTTTGACTTCCATATCTATTTCTTCTATCGTCTTCTGGGGATTGCGTCCGTTTGTTGTTGCATGCGTCTTCTCCATCTGCAAATCTGTTTGCTACATCCATGAGGTCTGACACTGTTTTCGGCTTGATTCTGCCCATCTCTTCGACTAGGTCTCTTCGCCTTAATCCAATGATGAACGCATCTATTGCTCTTTCATCTGAAACTTCGACTGCTGAATTTTTGATAAGACTCCATCTTTGGATGTATGCCCGCAGTGTTTTGTCGCATTGTTGTACACACGCTGTGACTTCTTCTATTGATGCTGGCCGCTTATATGTCGATCTAAAGTTGCTTGTGAATTGCTTTGTGAGGTCCTCCCAGCTTCCAATAGTTTCTTTCTCTAGTTTGCTCAACCATGACCTTGCTGCGCTGGTGAGGTGTAGCTGCAAACTTTGCATTGCTGTTTCTTTGGTTCCTCCTAGTATTTGCACTGCTTGTAGATAATCTGATAGCCACGATTGTGGTTCTTGTGACACGTCGTACTTTTGCTGATCATGAGGTAACTTGAATCCCTTGGGAACTGGAGTAGTGCGAACCCTTCGGGTAAAGCACGATGCCCCCATTTCTTTTTTGTCGTCTTCATAGTCGCGTTTTTCGTTTGGGGATCGCGATCTTCGATTTCCACCGTGCTGTTTTGGTGATGGCGATCGAGATCGGTGCTTGCTGCTTCTGCGCCTAGGACTATTGTGACGGCGAGGTGACCTTGCTTTATGCACTTCCTTGTGATGATATGTTTCTTCTCCTTTTGCTGATAGCTTGTGGCCCACCATGTTGAGTCCGTTCAATGCTGCTCTATGCATATGCTCCCTAGGATCTCCTGGACTTGGTCGAGTTGTAAGTAGATATGCTTGCGCTGCTACTAGTGCTGCTTCAGGGGTTTTCGGTAGGATGTTCCCCTGCTCGTCGACCGATAGGAAGGACGAGTCGAGGTTTTTGGAAATACTTTGCCTGTCGGAGTACTCGAGGTTGTCGTACCTTGAACCGTGTCGACAGTTTTTCCTTGCGTTACTATATGATGCGTCGCTTCGTGCTTTTCGAGCAGCTTCGCTAGCTGCAATGGCTGAATCTTTTCTTTTTTTGTATCTCTATTTTCTCCTTTGCTAGTTGCTTTGCCTGCTGCCTTAGGGCATAATGATACCCCAAAAGCATGTCTTTGCTAGAATTTGATGGTATTGGCGTGCCGTGTTCTACGGCTTCTCTTATTATCCTCCATTCGTCGACTGATAGTCGAATTTTTTCCCTGGCTGCGAGGGATTCTGCTGTTTGCCCTTCTGCTAGGTGATTTGCTCCTCTGTCGACATTTGCTGGGTTTAGTACTGGGTTGTCATTTTCATCGAATTCTTCTGAGTTGTCTCCCACAATGGCGAGCACCTGGCATTGTTTGCCAATGCTACCCTTGAAGCTTGAGAAGATTGAGTTACTATCCTCAGAAAGCTCTAATCCTGTCTTCCATGTATCTGTTGACTTGTCTAAAATATCGTCGAGGCAGATCATGAGATCGTCGAGTTGGACTCCTGCGTCGAAATTTTCCTTTGCTTCGCTGTCTTCTGCGATATTTCCTTTTTGCACTTCTTCTAGGCTGACCGGCGGGTTTACCTCGCTGGAAGAGCCTTCAGAATATTCCATCATTACTATTGTTTCGGGCTCACTTGCCGACGGATCTTGTTTCTTCGGATCTGAAAGGCGAGATGAACCCGATGGCCCGATGAGGATGCTTAAACTTCCGATTGTCAACTCTCTCTCTTTATTTTCGTCGACTTCTGTACTGTTGTTGGCTAAAAGCGAAAAAGCCGTCGAATTCATGATTCCAACGCCCAAGCTCCCCACGGTCGGCGCCAATTGACGAGGGGTTAACTCGACAAATGTCCTAAATGAAGGACTTAGGATCGGGGAGATAGGGTGTCGGATGAACTCGAAGGTAAAGTTAGTCGAAATAGGTGTGTGTCGAAAGTAAACTTGGGTGTTCAACCTGGCTTGCTTTCAATCTGGCATACACCGTCCCCTCCTGGCCCCTATATATAGGTGGCCAGGTCTCGAGGATCGGGTAGGGTCCGATACAAATTACAATATCGACATACGGTAAAGACTCGTATTCGACTATCATTACAATTGGGCCTAGCTTAACGGGCCTCAGGGGTACTCAACATACGGGCTCTATTAACTATACCCTTGTCACTTTACTTCTGGGGTGGTGAGTGTAATTGCTCTATTCACACAATCTATGTTTCCTCCATAGGTGGTCATCCAATCCATACCCCAGATGACATCTAATCCTTGCGATTCTAGGATTACTAAATGGGTTGGAAATTTATATTTACCAATTTCTAGAATCAATTGCCTGCATCCGGCATTGACTAACTATTCTCCACCAGGGGAACTCACTTTAATTGTCTTTCCTATGGTTTCAGTGGGGAACCCATTTTTGTTTGCAAAAGTTCTTGATATGAATGAATGTGATGCTCCAGTATCAAATAGAATCCAATGATGTAAAAGAGTTAAATGGAAATGTACCCATCACTTCCTCCACATTGATGTGGTTCATATGTCCCTTTCTGAATGGATTGGGCTTGGCAGGTTCATCAGACTTATTCTCTGGGCAGCTTGTGGAACAGTGTCCATTCTTCTTGCACTTGAAGCATGTGATATGCGAGAGATCCTTCTTAGCTTCTGAGTTGTGGCGGTGCTGACCATTGTTTCCATTGTTATGACCATTGTGATGACCATTGTGATTTCCATTTCCTCCATTTTGGTGGCCATTGTCTCCATTGTGATGTCCATTTCCTCCATTTTGGTGACCATTGCCTCCATTGTGATGTCCAATGGAGTAGTTTCCCTTGTTTCCGCCATTGTGCCTATGGCCATTGGAGTTACTGCCATTTCCATTGCCTTCAGAGAAGTGGTGTCTCTTATGGGAAGGTTCAATGTGATTCTTGCCATTGCTGAACTTCCTCTTGCGGTTCTCTTCCTTCATGATGTTTTTATCCAGTGTGATAGCCTGATCAAGCAGAGACTGATAGTTTGGAGCATAAGCCACTGACAAAGGTATCTTCAGTTCTTCTTTGAGTCCATTGAGGAATTTTTCCTTCCTCTTAGCATCAGTATCAATGTCATCGGTGATGGGTTCGTAGCATAGAAAACAAAAATTTTCCTACGCAAAAACGCATAAACTGGCCAAGATACTCTACGAGGTGGTAGCAACGGATACTCACCCTCGACGACCGTAAGCGGGGATTACGTTCCCGCACAAACGTTGACGATGGAGAGTTGGTGAAGACGCACGTAGTCGACGTAGTTGTTCACTTGACGTAGTCGATGTCGTGGTTCACTTGACGATCACAAGATCGTGTACCCGGCGCCACAAGTGGCAGCGCCCCCGTACTCGCACACACGTGCAGCTCGACGTCGACTCCACCACGCCCTCGGTCCAGCGGGGCAGCGGAAGAAGGAATCCGCCGGACACTCCTCCACACACTTCTCTAAGTGTATGAACTACGAACTACAATTCCGGTAGAGCTTCGCTAAGCAGAGACGGAATTTGGGCAGCAACTATGCAAGGGAGGGGAGGATCAAGAAGTGTGTCACAAGGGAGAGAAGGGGGGGTTTATATAGAGGAGGAGGGCAGCCAAGGGGTGGCCGGCCAAGGGTCTCCCCCTCTCTTCATTGCCCCCTTCTTCATTCCCTTTTATGGTGATTACTCCCTCATCAACATGAGGTAACCCCCATTTTAATGTATGACATTCATGCCAATTAAAATTCACACTTATTGATTTAATAAAACATTTTTATTTCTTTAATATTTGTTAATTCATTCAATTAACAAACATTAACAAATACACCCTTGAGTTATTTCGATATCCCGAAACAGTTTCGGTGCTTTTCTGAAACAACTCTTATGTTGTCCTGTAATTCGATCGGAGTATCGTATCCACTCAAAAAACGACGACGAGCCTTAAGTGTGTCACCCTACGGTTCGTGAATAACGTGGACATGATCGAGACTCCTCTTCGATTAATAATCAACAGCGGGATCTGGAAATCCATGATGACTCCCACTTACTCAACGATGAACTAGTGATCGTGTGAACCGGTAACGAACATAGTTAATTCCTTTTGTCTCACGATATTATTACTTGTCCGAGATCCGATCATTTGGTATCAACCATACCTAGTTCGATCTCATTCCCAACAAGTCTCTTTACTCGTTCCGTGATAATGCATTCATGTGACCTAGTCACATGCTTGCAAGCGATTCCAATGCAATATCACCGAGAAGGGCCCAGAGAATATCTTTCCGTCATCCGGATGGACAAATCCCACTCTTGATCCATGAGCCTCAACTAATACTTTTAGAGTACCCAAATCAACCTTTATAATCACCCTATTACGGTGTGACATTTGATATCATCAAAGTACCCTTCCGGTATCAGTGATTAACATGATCTCATGGTCTAAGGATTAGAACTACTTCGCATGAGTTTGATATAGCAATGAACTTGATGACTTGATCGTATTGCTATTCGTACTATGGGTGTGAGTGTTCATCACATCATTCTTCTAATGATATGACCCCGTTATTAACAACATCCAATGTTCATGATCAGGAAACCTTGATCATCAGTTAATCAACGAGCTAGTATAAAAGAGAGGCTTTACTAGGAACCCTTTTAGTTTATTAATCACACAAGTATTAATGTTTCCGATTAATACAATTCTAGCATGAAAAATAAACATCTATTATGAACACGGAATAATATAATAACAACTTTATTATTGCCTCTCGGGCATATTCCTTTCAATCGGGTGCATACCTTGACAGAGCACAGAAATCATCCATATACTCTTTCAGGGTCCTTTCACCCTGCCTCAAACTGCGAAATTCATCCTTCTTCACATTCATAACACTCAAAGATATGTGGGCATTACGAAAGCCTTCTCTGAAGGTATCCCAGTCCAGACCATCTATGGGATGAGTGATCTGATAGGTCTCCCACCACATAGCTGCTGGCCCTTCAAGTAGGTGAGCAGCGAATCGCACCTTCTCAGCATCGGTGCACTCACATGTGACTAGGTCCTTATTGATAGAACATAGCCAGTCATCAGCCACTATTGGCTCTGTGGCAGATGAGAACTTGTTAGGCCTAAGCCTTAGAAATCTGGCCAACCTATCCACTTGAGGTGGGGGTGGTGGTGGCGGCGGTGGATTGTTGTTGTTATTGTTGTTGTTAGCTTGAATGAACTTAGCCATCATCTGCATCAGCTAGGCCTGTGCTGCCACTAACTGCTGAACAACGATTTCTTCTTGGGACGGGGAGGAGAAACGGCCGGAGGAGCTGCTGGCGACGGTGTGCTTCGGTCTACGGCGATGAGCTCGAAATACTGCAAGACAGTACTACTCGAGAGTATCAGAAGGTGCGCCAGATCAAGGGGAGTAAGCAGAGACCAAAAACGGGCGGTGTCCTTACCTAGTGTCGCCGGAATCAAGCGAAGATGGCGGCAGTATTGGTGGGCTCCAGCGAGCGAATTCGTAGTAGATCCGGCGGCGCTCTAGTTCGGGATCTGGGGAAAATGGAGAGGAGCTCGAGGGCTTCTTATAGACGTAGACATGTCAAGCTATAATGGCTGAAATCGATGGCAATTAATCGCCGGAGGAAAGCAACGAGCGTGATTTTAGCGCAGGGAAGAAGACGATGACATGGCTCTGCCACTTGGGCCCACTTGTCAGTGAGAAAGAAAGGGGAAAGAGGGTAACGGTTCGGGATTCAAGTTTAATGGGCCTTGGGCCATTTCTGGAGCTGGGCCTAATGGGTTCCCGAGGCCCTTTTTATATTTTCCTTCATTTCTCCTTTTCTTTTTTTCTTTTTTCTTATTTCTTTTATATCCCCTTTATTTTGTCTACAAAATAATTCAAACCAATTTGTAAATTTTCCCAAAATTCAACACAACATTTGTGAATAGTAAGGAATACACTTTTCATAATAAAACAAAGTTTCAAGGAAAACTTTATAAGTTGGCCAAAGGGCTTTATTTGTATAATAGAAATATGGTTTGAAAATAATCCTTTTGAAATCAGAGAATAAACTTTATAAAATAGTATTTGAAATTTATTTTCAAACATGCTTTTGGCATTGCAAATTTTATTTATTATAAATCACTTTGTAAAATATTTCCTTTGTAATTAAGCTAGATAGGTTTGAATAAATACAAAATAGTATTTTGGAAATCTGTTTCCTCCAAAGAGTTCATCAAGGAATAATTGGAAGTTTTGAATAATTTTGTAATAAAGTTTTTAAATAAACTCAAAAGTTTTAATTCCTTGTGAATTTTCAATCAATACCAATAAATTTTATTTCCAAAAGTTGGAACAAAAAACTTGGGATGTTACAGCAAAATAAGATGCATAAAGGATAAATAAAACATGCATACACAATATGTGACATGGTATAGCCAATCTTCGCGTATTGATCTCCATCTCATGCGCGCGAGCATGATCTCCATCACTCCACCATGATTGTATCCACCACGAATAGCAACTGCGACTATTGCTAACTACTTAGCGATAAAGTAAAGCTATTACATGGCGTATAAGAAGTTAACACGCAGGTCATACAAAATTGTAAAGACAACCATATGGCTCCTGCCGGTTTTGAACTCATCGACATGCAAGTCGTGAAACATTAGAAAACATGATCATCGCATACATCACATATATCATACACATCACATATTGTGGCAATACCATATCACAAACACTCCCTGCAAAAACAAGTTAGACGCCTCTATTCGTTGATTGCATGTTTTACCATAAAACTTTTATGTGGCTTATGGGAGCTACACTTAAGAATGGTTTATACTACGCAAAGCCACAACGTTGATATTAGAGTTGTCAAAGTCTTGTTGTAAATCTGATGACAACTATAGTGGAAGATACACACACCCACACGCCGCATGTGTGGAGCAGACCATTGCAGAGCCGGTCTCATGAACTCGGTCATCTAAAGTTGGCCTGGGCCGCTTCAATCCCACTATGTCGCGACATCAAGAAGTACATGAAAAGAAGCTTGCACCAAAAATATCAATGCCCGCAACAACATTGTTGCGTTTTACTCATGTAAAACACCTACGCATAGATCTCACTCTGATACCACTGAATGGTTTCACGGCATAGAAAACAAAAAAATTCCTATGAGGACGAACAAGAACAACCTAAGATCTGATCTACGAGATGCAAAACAACGAGTAGGAAATCAGATCTACATACCCTTATAGATCGCACAGCGGAAACATTCAGATGAACATGGTCGGCGTAGTCGTACTAGCGTCTCCTTCTCGCGATCCGATCCGATCCAAGCGCCACAATGGGTGGCACCTCCGAGCGTTGCACACGTATAGCGCAACGATGACTCCTCCTCCTCGATCTAGCAAGGTGCGGTGGGGTAGTAGATGGGATCAACAGAACAACGACGTGGTGCTTATGGTGGAGAGTATCTGCGGGCAGGGCTTCGCCTACTCGCGCGAGGTGGAAGAAGATAGGCAAAATAACTAGTCAAACTAGAGCAAAACGGAGCTACAAAGAGCAGTCGCGGCGGCTGACAAATTTTGGTCAGTCTGCACCCGTCCGTCATCTATCATTTTATAGATGTGTGCAATCATGCGAGGCAAGTCAAACTTGCAGACCGTGCATGCCAAATGTGACAGCCGCCTTCGATCCGTGAGATCGATCTGGTATCGATCTTGTTGATCATGCGTGTGGGCGCAGCGCACCGGGAGCGCCTAGACGGCGCTTTATGTGATGGTTTCCGCCCCGACGCCCGCAGGCGTTTCCGGGTGGGCCGGCCCAATAAGGCCAAGCCTTTTTCTTTTTGTCTATTTTTCTGTAAATTTTGTTTAAATTTTAAATCTGTTCAAATTTAAGTTTTGTTAAATTCGAAATCTGTTCAAAACTGGAAGAAATTTAAATTCTAAAATCTGTTCAGATTCGAAAATGTTCAAGTTCGAAAATGTTCGAATTTAAATTTGTTCAAATTTAAAAATGTTTGAAATTCGAAATCTGTTCAATTTTTTAAAATAGTTCAATTTCGGAAAATCTATCTAAAATTGTTCAGATTCGAAAATGTTCAAATCCAAAATTGTTCAAATTCGAAAATGTTCAAATTTAAATTTGTTCAATTTTAAAATTGTTCAAATTTAAAAATGTTCAAAATTCGAAATCTGTTCAATTTTTGTTAATACTTCAATTTCGAAAAAGTCTGTTCAAATTCGAAAAACGAAAAATTAAAATAAAACAGAAACGAAAACCAGAAAAACTGAGAAAAAACGGACCAAAACAAAAAACGGTTAAACAAGTAAAAACCCGTCTGGAATATACTAGAAGGTTCCTAAAACCGGACTCAGAAAAGAATGCTTATTGGGCCGGCCCAAGAGGATCAAACAGTGGGCGTCAAGTCGAAAATCGTCACTACGGGCGGAGACTAGGTTGTGGCCAGCGCACCCGGCCCCCTGGCGCCAGTGATCAGGGGAGAGCAATCGCTCGGCCTTGTGCGGGAGCGAGGGGCAAGCGGCCTGGCTCAGCCGGAGAGCACGGCCCAAGGCCGACCCAACGAGCCAGCGCCTAGCCTTCCGGCCTATCTGCCGCGCAGGGCAAGCGGCCTGCTAGACGCGCGGTTGAGCGGCCCAGCTGACGCGCGGGCAAGCCGGCCCAGCTGTGGCGCTCCTCCCTTTTTTGCTTTTTTTCTTTTATCCTTCTGTTTGATAGTTTGTCTAGATAGGCCATCCAAATTAGCCCATTAGCAAAACTCTTTCATGAACTACTTTCAGTCCTTATTTATTTCTAATAAATAAATATATGTATTTATTTATTAATTCAACTAATTAATAAATCATTAATTTTCTTCTCGGAACAATTCCGTAACTCTCCGAAACAATTTCCATAAATCCCGAAACTACCCTAGCATCGATGAGCGTTAAGTGTGTGACCCTACGGGTTTGAGAATATGTGGACATGATCTCCATCAATAATCAACAGGGGATATGGAAATCCATATTGACTCACACACATTCAACGAAGATCATTATCGGTGAACCACGATGTCAGGATTCAATTAATCCTCTATATGAATTCCTTTGTCTCGCAATATTTTACTTGTCCGAGATTCGATCATCGGCATCACCATACCTAGTTCAATCTTTTTCAAAGCAAGTTCTATTTACTTGTTCCGCAATCCAATATCAGCATGTGATTAAACTCATTAATCACGTATTTGCAAACGGTGTATGATATTGATCACTGAGTGGGCCCGGAGTATATTTCTGCTTCACGGGAGGGACAAATCCAGATCTCAATACATGCAACCCAACAAGTACTTTCCGATTACCTGAGAGACACCTTTATGATCACCCTCTCATAGTGTGACGTTTGATGACCTCAAATCTCTCTTCTGGTACCAGGGAGTGGCATTATCTCATGGTAAGGGAAATCTTCCAAATATTATTGGTGAACAACAATCAGCTTTTGTGCCTAGAAGGATGATTACTGACAATATTTTGATAGCTTATGAATGTGTTCATGCGATCAAAAGAAATCAAGGAAAGTAGGGACTATGTGCAGTGAAACTTGACATGCATAAAGCATATGACATAGTTGAATGGAAGTTCTTGAAGGCCATGATGGTAAAGCTGGGTTTTGATATTAGATGGATAAATCTGATGATGGAGTGTGTCTCATCGGTGCGATACCGTGTGCGGTTTAATTCACAAGAAACCGACCAGTTCACACAAACGAGGGGTTCAAGGCAAGGGGATCCCCTATCCCCTTACCTGTTCTTGATCTGCTAGGAAGGCTTATCAAGCCTGTTATCACATGCGGAAGAGGAGGGAAACTTGCGGGGATAAAAGTATGCCGAGATGCCCCATCGGTCGCTCACCTCCCTTTTGTGGATGATTCATTGATTTTGATTAAGGCTAATGAAGATAATGCCAGATGTCTTCATGATATTCTGGATTCTTATTGTGCGTCCTCGGGACAGTTGGTAAGTGTGGGAAAATCAAGTATTTATTTCAGCCCTAACACATAGGTTGATGTACGAGCGGAGATGTGTATAATTCTTGACATTATGACGGAGGCAATTTTAGATAAGTATTTGGGACTACCATCTATAGTGGGGCCACATCGGAGTGACTACTTCAAATATTTGGTATAAAGGATAATCAAAATTATTAATGGATGGAAGAATAAAACATTGTCCATGGCAGGAAAGGAGACTCTTCTAAAAGCAGTGGCACAAGCTATGTCAGTGTTTGCGATGTCGGTTTTCAAAATTCCAAAAAACATTTGTAAAGGTATCACGGATGCTATCTCGCAATTCTGGTGGGGTGATGATGCCACTGAAAAGAAGATACACTGGTTTACATGGTGGAAACTATGCATACCAAAAAAGAGAGGTAGACTTGGTTTTCATGATCCACATTGTTTTAATTTGTCTATGTTAGCCAAACAAGTTTGGAGGCTGTTATGTGAACCGGAATCACTTTGTGCAAGGGTTTCAAGAGCAAAATATTATCCTGATGGTCAGCTATTGAAAGCCAAGATGAAAAGTGGCGCTTCTTTTAATTGGCAAAGCATCTTGGCAGGGATCCAATGTTTTAACAGAGCGTGCATTTGGCGAGTAGGAGGTGGTACACAAATATATATTTGGGAAGATCCATGGATTCCAAATAGTCATGATGTTAAGATTATAATGCCAAGAGAAAATATTGTGCTTACAAAAGTTGCGGACTTAATTGATCCAAATAACATGGACATGGGATGAGGAGCTAGTGAGAGAGAATTTATTTATGGTCGATGTCAACAGAATTCTATCGACACCTTTATCAAATCACGGTATGGAAGACTTTGTTGCGTAGAGACACAACAAGAATTCTCTTTTTTTAGTTAGATCAGCATACCATGTAGAATGGAAACATCAATTTGGGGACAAGGAGAGAAATCTGCAAGCTCTAGGACGATCAAGGATTAATGATGTATGGGATATACTATGGAAAATCTCGGTAGCAGCTAAAATTAAAATATTTATTTGGAAGAGCTTGCATGGTATTCTTTCCTACTATGGAGTTCTAGCAAATAAACATATTCCTATTTCTGGCTAATGTCCACGGTGCTCTATACACTATGAGGACATAAAGCATGTTTTATTTGAGTGTGAACATTCGGCAGCAGTTTGGTCAAAATTGGGGCTGTTATCAACTATTCAAAATGTTTTGCATGTTGATCGAGCTGGAAGTGCTATTCTGGAAGAGTTACTATCAAACCAACCGCCGAGAGATGTTAAAGAACTAATTTTGACAGCGGCATGGTATATCTGGTGAATGAGAAGGCAAGGTGTTCATGAACATGTTCCTCCTCCTATGATAGCCGCTATGTCTATATGAGTAATTACAGAGAATAATATTCGGGTGCTGAGGAAAAATGCTACAAAAGGAAGAGTACTTGGATTAAACCAAAGGAGTCTTATGTCCTGATAAACGTTGATGCAAGCTTTAAACCAGAAAGACTGGAAGGAGGAATTGGTGCGATTATTCGAGATGATGTTGGGAACTTTATTGCGGCGTGCAATGACCCAATCAATTATGCCATTGATGCAAATACTCTAGAAGTCAGTGCTGTTAGTAGAGGTATAGCGCTTGCGAATCAATTGGGGTGTTCGTCCATCTGATTGCTTACAGGCGTTGGAAACACTACAATCAGGCTGTTTTTCGTCTACGGCAGCGGCAACGCTGTTTGAAGATATATTTGTGCAAGCTTCTAACTCTATGTGTGAGTTTAGTTTTTGTAATAGGAAGGCCAATGCCGTTGCAAATTGCTTAGCGAGAGAGATGGGATCACTACCATCTGTCTGGGTAGATGAATCGCCAGGTTTTATTAAATCTTTGTTAATCGACGATGTAACCATTATTTGATCAATAAAGCTGCAGTAATACAACACAACAAACCAAAAGCTCCAATCAAAGCACGCCGACGAATGTTCCTACAGAGAACTCGAAACCCAAATGCACAAACAGTGACAAGAACAAATGAAGTCAAGATCAGAACACGCACACACATACGCAAACGTCAACTTTGACAACATCAATACGTGGTGCTACGACATCGCGACGGCTTCGACATCCCCATTCACCTCCGCCTCCGTGAGGTTCCCCTCACTGCCGCTCCTCTCTTCCACGACGTCCGCGGCCAGCCGACCTTCCCCAAGCACGATGTCGAGAATCCTGAGCATCTCGTCGGGCGCGACGAGCTGCGGAAAGTGGCCGACCGAGTCGATTGTTTCCATCACGGCGCCGACGCAGCGCTTCATGCGGCCCTGCATGTACCGGCCGACGGAGGGCGGCGCGGCGAAGTCCCGGGACACGTGCACCATGGTGCACGGCACGGCCACGCGGTCCAGCACCTCTCGCTGGTCGCCCAGGAAGAGCATGCGCGCCAGGCCGTGCGCCACGCGTGGGTCCATGGCGAAGAAGCTCCGCGCCAACGGCTCCACGGCCGACGGGTCGGCGGTGCCGATGGCGAGCGCCACGAAGCCCTTCGCCCAGGAGTGGAAGTCCGACGAGATGCTGATGAGCATCTCGTCGATGTCCGACTTGTCGAACCCGCCCTCGTAGTCCTCCGAGTTCATGTACCTGAATATTCATTCATACGTAACCATGAGCACAGTCTTTCACCATATTTTGGAGAAATATGATTCTACTAAGTCAACCCCGCGCGCGCCGGGGGTGGACACGCATTTAGATTGCCGATCTAGTAGTTTCTAACGTCCTTGTCAAGATAAATCCGACAACGATAATAGATGACGAGAGTTTAAACAATTCAAATTTTCAAATGAAGCATCAGTTATTGGACATTTTAAAACTAACCGTAATGTTAGTCATTTTTCGTGCTGGTTCTCTGTTCGTATTTGGACTGCATTGGATTGTTGGCTATTAAATTTTACGCCTCGTGGTTGGGGAGGAGCCGCCAAGAACGTCAAATATGTAATTTTGCTCATAATAGTATGTAATTTTGCCTTTATACTTTGAGATGTGTTTTGAATTTGGACTGTGTGCATCCTAGTTATGCAGAGGTCGGATGTAAGCTTAATGACTATTAAGTAATAAAGTGCTCTTTATCGGAAAAAAGAACATCAAATATTGTTGGTTCAATGTAGTCAAAATAGAAGCCATCCTTTTCATGCTTCTCTAGTTGGAAATTTGGAGTAAGAGAAGCAGCAGAGATTTTCAGAACATCTATCTTTTCCTTGATGTCCAACATCTTAGACAAAATTAAAGAAGAAGCCAGGTTATGGGGTATAGCATTTTTTCAATTTATTAATGAAAAGAGGCAAATATTTCCCTCCATTTCAAAATAAAATAAGTCTTCATTCATTTTGGCACCTATTTTTTATATGACAATGGAATATGCTTTCCCTGTGAACTAGAAATAAAGGATAAGATGAACAAACAAGTCAATGGAGATACATTTTTGCTACTTTCTGCTGTCTAAAGTGACTTTTAGCAAACAGGAGGGTCTGACTCTTAGCCTATGATCTCTGCAGAAAGCTTCATCTAGAGTACACTTAATCCAAATCAATTAATTTCATGATAGACTTGTTAGAGTATATTTTACCAGCTGTTATAACTAAGAGCTGGCAAGAAACCAATACAGTAAGGAATAAGTTCCAGACACAATCAAGAAAGATGAAAAACAAAATAGTATCATCTTTTTTTTTACATAACACATAAGTAATCTAGTACTATATTTTTTATCTCCTTGAAAAAAATCAAACTTTGGTAGAAAATATTAAAGTACACATTCCTTCCGAGTACACCAAAAAAAATCCTGCATAATTAATTGTTTTGTGGGGATGCATGTTAGATTGATCTCACAGAGGATAGAGTCCAACGACTCTATCCACTCCCCCTCTCGCGCCCTGATCGGGGGCGTCCAACCGAAACATGGTTGGTGGGCCCCCGTGGCAGCGCTATATAAAGAGGTGGGGGCCGGGGCACACTGTACGAGGTTCGACGTGCTGCCAATCGCCCCACCGACACCCCTATCCGATCTACGGTTAGCGCTAGTCACGGGAAGCTCCGCCGCCACCACACACACCCACGCTCTCGCCACCATCCATCGACATGGCATCCGGCTCGAGTTCCTCGAGCACAGGAGCAGGTTAATCTCTCTCTCTCTCCCATCTCTCTGTATCTCTCTCTCTCAGATATAGAGCATAGAAGGTACAGAATTCGATCTACCGATTTGATCTAGTCTAGCATATTTATCATTGGTATCAGAGCTACTGTCTAGTTGCTAGATCTTTCGGTTTAGATCAAGGAAAAGGAAACCCTAGCCATCCCGAGATCCCCACAGAAAAGCCAAAAGAATCTCACCGGTTGGCCTCGGGTCACCGGCAAAGAGCGCCGCCGTCTCGGCCGCGCCGTTCCTCTCGATCCGACGCGCATCGGCAAGCCGAGGCGTCGGTCGAAGAACACGGGCAGTGGAGGGCTCCGTCCCTTCGCCACTGCCGAGAGAAAGTTTTTCCCCTCGGGGGCAAAGGGAGACGGCGGGACGCCGACCTCCACTCCGGCCGACACGGTCTCCTCTGCGAGCTCGCAGACGTCCGGCGCGGTGCTCCGGCTTGCGGAGTTTGCAGAAAAGTTAGAAGGGAAAAGGAAGAGGAGGGGCTGGGGAAGCGAGCCAGGCCACCGCCGCGGCCGTCGCCGTCGCCGGCGCGGCACCGGCCGCCGGGGAGCTCAGCCTCCTCAGCCGCCAGAGAGCAGAGGAATGAAGGCTAGGGTTTCAACCGGTACGGGGGTTGGTTTTTGACCAAGCCGATCTCGCCGCTGGACCGTCGGATTGAATCCGACGGCCAGCAGCACCCGCTGCCGTTCGCTGGAAGGCCTCGGGCCGCATCGGCCGGGCCGAAGGTTGAGCGGCGGTCAGTATCCGCCGCACAGGGCGCCGCGCGCCAAGCAGGCCGTGGGCTGCGTCAGGCCGCGGGCCAAAAATAGTTTTTTTTCTGTTTTTTCTTTACAGTTCACAGTTTTATTTGATTTTGTTCAGGTTTTTGGGCAAATTTCATATAGTTTTTTCTATTCAAAATATTCCAACGAAAATTTTGTTTAGAGAATTCAAAAGTTATAGAAACTTTTCTATAAAGTTTAAAGTTTATGAATTTTATTCATGTTTCCGCTGCATATAGTTAAAGTAATTGCTTTAAAAGCAATAAAGTGATGATTTTTTTTTTGAAAGATGTGATAAAGTGGATTTAAAAGTGATTGTGATTCTGTTATTATATAACCAACGTTGTTAATAGCATGATCATGATTTGTTCATTATATGTTAAAAGGTGCATTTATCTCTACTTTTGCCCAACGGTAATATAGTTTTAATTGCACAAACAGTTGTATGTGTTGATTTATACCAACGTTGGGTTAATGCATGCAATTGTTTTGTTATCTCACATCTTTGTGGATTTCATGAGGCTACAGTTTGATGAGTTGCCTCAAAGACGTTCCGACGCTCAGGGGTGACAACTACACTGAGTGGAGGAAGAAAGTTGATCTGGCTTTTGTCTGCGCTGAGGTTGACTAGGTTGTGGACACTCCACAGCCAGTCAAGCCGGCAGAGCCAGTCAGAGATGCAAATGATGATGATGCTGCATGGGAGAAAAAGAAAAAGGACTTTGCTCCAGTGGAGCTGGCATATGTGCTAGAGAACCAAAAGTGGGTCAATGCAAACAAAAAGTGCATGGCCTTTATAAAGAATACGATTGAGAACGCCATTGCGGGCTCAATCGCAGAGTGCACTTCCGTTGGGGAGTTTCTGGAAAAGATAAAGAGCCAGTTCACTGGCTCTTCAAAGGTGTATGCTACCCAGCTGCTCAAACAGTTGGTCACAGAAAAGTACACAGGAGGTGCACATGGCATCAGGGAGCACATCTTGAGGATGAGCAACATGGCTTCTAAACTGAAGCCCATGGATGCTGATCTGGAGTTAAAGCCTGCTCTGCTTGTTCACCTTGTCATGGCATCATTGCCCAAAGAGTTTGATAACTTTGTTATCAACTACAACATGTCTCCTGATAAATGGGACATAGAAAAGATGATTGCCATGTGTGTACAAGAGGAAGATAGGCTTAAAGCCTCAAATGGTGGTTCAATCAACTATGTCAAGGACAACAGGAAAAGGAACTACCAGAACTTCCAGAACAGCAATCAAGGTTCTCCCTCCAAGCCATATGGCAAAGGTCCCCAACAGTATCATCAGCCCACTCTCCCAGTGGATAAAGACCAGTGTCTCCACTGCAAGAAGACTGGGCACTTCAAGAAAGACTGTCCAGAATGGCTCAAGTCCATAATGGCAAGGAAAGGTATAGATACAGTTTCTTTTGTTAATGAATCCTTGTATTCACAGTTTTCAAAATCTACTTGGTGGATTGACTCAGGTGCAACTGTTCATGTTGCTAATTCTTTACAGGGATTCCATTCGACAAGGACTATGAAAAGAAACGAAAGATGCATTGAAGTTGCGAATGGAGTTCAAGCAGACGTGGAAGCTGTTGGCGACATCTCCTTGGAGTTAGCTGATGGTTTTTCGATTCTGCTTAGAGATGTTTTATTTGTTCCTTCACTTCACAGAAACTTAATAAGTGTATCACGTTTGGATAAAGACAGTTATGAGTGTTATTTTGCACACGGCGAGTGTGCCATATGGTTTAAAGATGCTTGTGTGGGTGTTGCTTTACTTCACAACGAGCTTTATTTGTTATCCTTGCGTGAAAAAGTGCATTCTGTGTGTAATGTGAATGAACAAACTTCCTTGTCGAACAAAGAACAAAAGAAAAGAAAGAGAACTCATGACTCATCGAAGTTATGGCACTGTCGATTAGGCCATATTTCGAGGGGAAGAATCGAAAACCTTGTTAAAAGTGATATTCTTCCTCCGTTAGAGTTCTCCGATATAGAACAATGCATAGATTGCATAAAAGGAAAGTATGTAAAACAAATTAAAAAGGGTGCAAACCGAAGTACAGCAACACTAGAAATAATCCACACTGATATTTGTGGACCGTTTTCTGTGAAAAGTGTGGATGGCTATGACTCGTTCATAATATTCACAGATGATTACTCCCGATATGGTTACATTTATCCAATTAAAGAAAGGTCTGAAGCATTGGATAAATTTAAAATATTCAAAGCAGAGGTTGAAAATCAACATGATAAAAGAATTAAGATAGTCCGGTCCGATCGTGGTGGGGAGTACTACGGTCGGCACACTCCATATGGTCAAGTACCTGGACCTTTTGCAAGGTTCTTACAGGAAAATGGAATAGTCGCCCAGTATTCTATGTCGGGCGAACCTCAGCAAAATGGAGTAGCTGAAAGGCGCAACCGTACTCTTATGGATATGGTGCGCAGTATGATGAGTTATTCCACCATGCCATTGGGATTATGGATGGAGGCGCTTAAAACCGCCATTCACATTCTCAATAGAGTACCAAGCAAGTCGGTGCCCAAAACACCGTATGAGTTGTGGACAGGGAGAGTTCCCTCCCTGCGCCACTTAAGGGTCTGGGGGAGCCCAGCTGAGGCAAAAGTATTTAATCCAAATATTGCAAAGTTAGACCCCAAAACAGTAACTTGCCACTTCATTGGCTATCCTGACAGATCAAAAGGTTATCGTTTCTACTGTCCAGACAAATACACAAAGTTTGTAGAAACGAGACATGCAGTCTTCTTGGAGGACGAACTGATGAGGGGGAGCATGGTAGCTCGGAAAATTGATCTTGAGGAGAAGAGGGTGCATGCACCTAATCCGATGATTCAGGAGCCATTTTTCTCGCTACCTGTTGTGCCTGCACCAACAATCCCTGAGGTTGCGGTGCAAGCACCTGTTGTAACTCCACCCATGACAACAAGGTGTGAAGTTTCGGAACCTGTCCGTCAGGAGCCGACTGAACCCTTCGTTGAGCATGAAAGGGAGCTGCAGCAGCCACCTCTAATAGATGTACCAGAAGTTGAGGTACATAATGAGCCAGAGAATGAGGCCCTAAGAAGGTCCAAAAGAGTCAAGAAATCAGCTATTTCTACTGACTATAAAGTTTATAACACAGAAACAGTTCATATGGAAGGTGATCCCACCTCATATGAAGAAGCTATGGAAGGCCCCAACTCATCGAAGTGGCTAGAGGCTATGGAAGATGAAATGAGGTCGATGAGTTCCAACAATGTTTGGGACTTAGAGGAAATTCCCAAAGGAGCCAAAACAGTAGGCTGCAAATGGGTCTACAAAACAAAGTATGACTCTAACGGGAACATAGAAAAGTATAAAGCGCGTCTAGTGGCAAAAGGATTTACACAAAGAGAAGGGGTAGATTACAATGAGACATTTTCTCCGGTCTCATGTAAGGATTCCTTCAGAATCATAATGGCACTAGTTGCACATTTTGATTTAGAGTTGCATCAAATGGATGTAAAGACGGCATTTCTAAATGGAGATTTAGAAGAAAAAGTGTACATGAAACAACCCAAGGGTTTTTTCATGGAGGGGAAGGAACACATGGGATGCCGTCTAAAGAAATCCATTTATGGATTAAAGCAAGCCTCTAGACAGTGGTATCTAAAGTTTAATGATACCATCAAAAGATTTGGATTTAAAGAAAACATCGAGGACAACTGCGTTTATGCAAAGTTTAAAAGTGGGAAATATATTTTCCTAATCTTGTATGTGGATGATATCCTGCTTGCTAGCAGTGATGTTAGTCTTCTGCGAGAAACAAAGAAGTTTTTGTCCTCAAACTTTGATATGAAAGATCTTGGTGAAGCTTCATATGTTTTGGGCATAGAAATTCACCGAGATAGAAAGAATGGAGTGTTAGGACTATCACAGAAGGCATATTTAGAAAAGGTTCTAATAAAGTATAATATGCATAAGAGTAATGCCACACCTGCTCCGATAGTCAAGGGCGACAGTTTTGGGGAATATCAATACCCCAAGAATCAATATGAGATCGATCAAATGAAAGCAGTACCATATGCTTTGGCTGTTGGAAGCTTACAGTATGCACAAGTGTGCACTCGCCCTGACTTAGCTTTTATCACCGGGGTACTCGGTAGATATCAGTCAAATCCAGGCATAGAGCACTGGAAGATGGTAAAGAAAGTATTGCGCTATGTGCAAGGCACAAAAGACCTCATGCTAACCTACAGAAGATCTGATTCCCTAGAGATAAAAGGGTATTCAGATGCAGACTATGCGGGAGACAAAGATGACAGAAAGTCCACAACTGGATATGTGTTCACTCTCGCAGGAGGGGCTATTTCGTGGAGAAGCTGCAAACAGACAATAGTTGCATCATCCACGATGTATGCCGAATTTATAGCATGTTTTGAGGCCACAAATCAGGTGTTATGGCTAAAGAAATTTATACCCGACTTGAAAGTATTGGATTGTATTGACAAACCAATAAAGATGTACTGTGACAACCAGCCTGCAGTATTTTATGCTCACAACAACAAGTCGAGTAAAGCTACCAGACCAATAGAAGTAAAGTATTATGTTGTGAAAGATAAAATCCAGGATCAAACTATAAGTCTCGAGCATATAAGGACAAAGGATATGCTTGCGGATCCGCTAACAAAAGGCTTACCACCCAGTGTGTTCAAGGAACACTTAGCCGGCATGGGTTTAATGGCAAGCCTATGATTCCTGGATCATAAGAGGCCCAAAAGTAACAGAATTTGTTTCAAAACAGAAAAGTGTATAGTGGCTGTCCGATTCTATCGGCAAATGAGCTGTGACGATGAAACATGCTCTATGCACTAATCCGTGATGAAACGAGTAAAGTATAAAGTATAAAGTTAAAAGTAAAGTTGAGATCAAGGGGGAGAATGTTAGATTGATCTCACAGAGGATAGAGTCCAACAACTCTATCCACTCCCCCTCTCGCGCCCTGATCGGGGGCGTCCAACCGAAATATGGTTGGTGGGCCCCCGTGGCAGCGCTATATAAAGAGGTGGGGGCCGGGGCACACTGTACGAGGTTCGACGTGCTGCCAATCGCCCCACCGACACCCCTATCCGATCTACGGTTAGCGCTAGTCACGGGAAGCTCCGCCGCCACCACACACACCCACGCTCTCGCCACCATCCATCGACATGGCATCCGGCTCGAGTTCCTCGAGCACAGGAGCAGGTTAATCTCTCTCTCTCTCCCATCTCTCTGTATCTCTCTCTCTCAGATATAGAGCATAGAAGGTACAGAATTCGATCTACCGATTTGATCTAGTCTAGCATATTTATCAATGCAAACTTATTTTGTTAAGTAAAGAAAGGAAAAAACTTGCCATAAATATTTATGTGACAGGTGCACAACATCTAAGAGAAAGTGTTCCTATACCACATGGTAATTAACTTCAGAATTATTTAATACCAAGGAACTTTACGTATGAAGTTTGAAATGCTTCAAACTAATTAATTTAAAACGAAAACCGTATTTAACAATCACTATTTGGAGTTTGGCATTACGATAGTATCAATTTTGTTTTAACCAAGGAAGGGAACATCTTCGAATTGAATTTCCGACATCTTGGAAGCTTTTAATTAGTCTGATGACCACCATGGCACATGGATGCATATGGATCAGGGTCAACCAAACCAACGGATTCCAAATTTGACACTTGATCATGGGAACAACCCAGAACTTTCATCCTATTTGTGCTCCGTTCTGTAGAATAAATTGACCGGACAAGCCGGCAGTACCGCACGAGTGCAGATGCATGGAGAAGGATGGAAGTGCATGAACCTCGGGGAAGCGCCGACGAGCACGAGATGGGTGAAGAGGTCGGGCCGCCTGATAGACGCAATGCACCCGACCATGCCAGCCATGGAGTGTCCAACATACACAGCGCCTTTCAGCTTCACTTCGTCCATGAGCGCCACCAGCTCGTCGGCGAACCTGGAGAACGTGTAGCGCTCCTCGTCGTCCTCGCCGGCGGCGGCGGCGGAGAAGTCCCAGTCAAAGAGGAGCACCTGCGCACCCCAATAAGAACATCCTTCATGCAAGTACTTATATGTAGCTAGTTTTTCAAAGGTAGATATGCATGTCAGGGTACGTACCTTGTTGCTCTTTGACAGGTGAGGCAGCACCTTGTCCCAGATGGCTTGGCTCGCTCCATAGCCATGGGACAGAACCAGGGTCCTCTCCCCGCACCCAACGATTCTTGGATTCAGGTACATGGCTTCTCTGTTCTCTATACAATTCTACCGAAGAGAGAGAGAGAGAGAGAGAGAGAGAGAGAGAGAGAGAGAGAGAGAGAGAGAGAGAGAGAGAGAGAGAGAGTTCCTATCTTGATGACTTGATCTATAGGCCGTATTTATAAGGAATTTTGTCATTGATCCACTTCTTTGTATGTACTCAGTAGAGTTTAGTACCGAAAGGTGCCGAATAGTACAGAAGCGTCCTGAGATACATCATAGTATGTGATGGACATGGTGAGTCCATCGCTAATATCTTTAATTTCAAAAAACTAGTGGGGTTTTTTTCTACTGTTTCTTCTAGAGAAACATATAAATGTAAATTTCAGTGGAACTTGTGGTGACCGAAAACTTACATACATGGCTGATAGTTAAGTATGTGGGTTCTCAAAGTTGCCTCAAACAGGGGACAGTGTGAAAAGGACGTCTGCATTGCCGAAAGATATATTGTTCTATGCTAATTTGGGTGTAAATGTTCTTCTCTACGGTCAAGTGGCCATCATTTGTCGCTTCTTACATCCGGTGATTTTTAATAGATAGGCAATGGAGTTTTCAAGTCCCTCACGGTGTTTTGCATATAAGAGAAGAAGAAGAAGATCTGAAGATGAGTCTAGATCTATGGAGCCATCACAAGAGAATACGTGTACAACTGTATAATTAGCAAGAGGTAGCTTCGTAAAGACGAACTGATCAATTCTAAAGCTTCATCGGCTTTTCGTGATTTTTTTTTTCCTGAGACGTCTCTATCTTTTCCTTTATATCAGCATAATAATCTTGTGTCGAAATGGAGAGTGTCAATGCCTTTGTAGTTTTTTTGTAGGACTTTTTCCATATGAAACCAGTTGGTCGTACAGTCCTATATGCGTGATCGCAGAAACCGGCGATAATATTGTTCTGTCTCTATCGCTTGTGCCAGCTTGAGTATCATGGAAAAGTGTTAGTTTGTCGTGTGGCTGGGAAGGCGTCGACTACACGGGTCCAAGGTTACATACATAATAGTAGTATGCAGTTGCATTAGGGCATGTACAATGCATAGCCCCAGGGGTGCTGTCTCGCAGCTTTAGCTAGGTTCGGGTGGTTCAGTTTAGGCTTGGATGATGTACTTTTAGGGAGGTGATCTCTTCTACAGGAGGCTGCCTCTTCAACACTAAAAGTGAAGAGGAAGGAAAAAAGGTGAGAGTGAAAGAGAGAAACTAAAGCAGCTTTTGAGGAAGACAGAAAGTATATGGGTTAGACCAATATTCTTCACACCTATTACTTCATTTACTTTTTAGGTTCGTGCTTATGTGGGACGGTAGCATATCACTGCCCCCATTGCTCATACCCTTAGAAGAAGAGGAGTTTTATAATCAGTCTGGTCACATGGATTGATCGCCTAGCTATACTCTGGCATAACAGCCTCAGCCAACAAACCTATTGCATACAAGTACTAGCTGAGGACTGGACTCTAATTAAGACCACAAGAACAAAGTAATGGAGTAATCAGACATCACTGCATACATCAAAACATCTACTATCTAGCAGGATATATGCATGTTACTCTCCTTGTGGTCGAGATCTGTGCTCAGATTAATTAGGACAACAAATTACGTGCTTTGAAAAGGACACGTCGATTTGGTGCTAGGAGCTCGCAACGAGAGCATCGTAGTAATGAAGTAGTACTAGCTAGCCTGCTGGTTGTTGGGCAAACAACCAGTCAGGTATCAAGAGTGTTTACAAAAATCGCGTATAATAGGAGGAAACACTGGTCACTTGACTCAGTTTTTGCAAACTCCTAGTAACAAGCCGGTGACCGTCCTACCAATCGGCCGATCTCCAGCAGCCCTTCGAGTATAAACAATACGATTTTGCTATTTCTCAGAAGACTGAGAAATAGCTTAGGGCTCACTAGAATTCTAGACTATTAGATTTGTATCTTGATTCGTGTAATTGAGTTGCAAGTTGATGTTTTTTCAGTTGGAAGTGATGTTGCAACTAGGAAGCATACATCCGGACTGTTGGATTACTTCATGATTCATGCTAATAGTGAGTGATATGATGATGTCATTCTACTTAGCCATAAGCTAATGCTCAGTAGACCGAGCCCTAGACACACCCTAAACAATAACCCCGGCCTTCTGATCTTGTGGCCTATCAGTGCCTTGACGCTTCAACATGACATTTGGATGCTATTTTTTCTACTCCCTCCAGCTTCAAAATGATATTGTAGATTTGTCTAAATTTAGATGTACGTTGCATTAAATGGAGTCTAAATTCATCCAAATTTAGACAAATGTGCCACATCCTTTTAGGGCCGGAGGGAGTAGCTTTTTAAATATGGCTATGCACATCCTTGATGTCTTAACTTGCTCCTGATATCGAAGTTAGTGCAGAGGTCATGCCATCATGTGTGCTTTGGTATCTTCTTATATTTATCAAAAAATCTTGAAATGTATGTCACCCGAGCCCGTATGTCTAAGACTTACCCAAAAGATTAAAAACGAGACTGATTTTAAAATTAAATTGTAGCAATCATTTTCACCCTTTAAAAGCTTAGCAAAATAAAAAATAAAGTGAATTCTACTTTTTACCCCCTAGTTTATCATTTGTGACACCATTTTATAACTTTTCATCCAAATTACCCTATTTAGTGAAAATTTTGCCATTTTTTACTCCTCTTAAAAGTTAGGAGCATTGTGTGGACCATCAGATCCAGCACTGTATGCGGTTGTCCTAGTTTTTTTCCACAATCTGGACAGCACCTCTTGTGCTCGAGCAACGACGACGACGGCTGCAGCCTCTGGTGGTCAAGCGACGACGACGGTGGGTGCTAAAGCAGCAAGTGGTGGCCGCAGAGGCAGTTGCCGGTGTTAATGGGGCGACGGGTGTTGCAGCAAACTGTAAAGTGTGCCATCATTTCAGCGCTGCTCATGTTGTTGCTGCTCATTTCAGCTGCTCGTGCTCTTGCTATGTACCCCAGAACAAATGACTGTGACTCGATGCATGTAGTGAAGCTAGTGCAGGTGGTACCTGCAAGTACTTTTGTGTATGCTAGATTGTGAGCACCGTTGGATGAGAGTATTAATTTCCTGATGATCTCAATATATGTAAACTCATGAATGAATTTTAATCAGATTATCATATCTTTTACTTGGAAATTGAAAAAGGTGCATGGAATATCTCACATTTATCACCGTGGAATGACAAGTCCTTGATACAAAGCTTTCAAAACATTTACATGACACACCTGGAACGCCATAATGAAACTAACTGATTGGACCCAGATTTCAAAACACTCTAAATCTTCAAGAGGGGTAAAAAATGGCAAAATTTTCACTAAATGGGGTAGTTTGGATAAAAATTTGTTAAATGGGATAAGTAGTGTCACAAATGACAAACTAGAGGGTAAAAATGGAATTCACTCTAAAAAATATTATTTTACGTAAATTGTTGATGACGCCCTACAAGCTTTACACATTGTGTCGCGCAACCTCAACCTAACATGCCCTTCTTTCTAACAGATTGGCAAATGCTTTAATGGGATAAAACGGGTTCAAAGCTTTCTTTGATGCCCATAAAATGTTCATCAAATGGGGTATTTGGTGTCACAAATGCGCAGATTCTCCAAGGAGATTGCACATCCTTGATCACGGACGAACCCACAGCTGAGATTTTGATTTCAGACGTCACTAAAACCAGATTAGCATTCTCTTTCCAAATACATATGTGGACCTAGCTAGCTACTTGGTCTATAATTGAGAAGGTAGTTACTCCCTCCGATCAGAAATAACTGTTAGTGACTTAGTATAAATTTTATACTATGTTAGTACAAAATTACCAACACTTATTTCCGATCAGAGGGAGTAACTGATTTGTTGTCGTCTCAAGCTATAGATACTAGCCATTAACCCGTGCACCTGCACGGGCTAGTCATTATGAAAATTAAGTATTTTACTATTTATTCACCTGAAAATTGTAGGTAGCATAGAATGCTTTAGTAGGGGTGGACATGTAGCTCGAGGCTCGAGGCTCGGCTCGGGCTCGACAAGGCTTGGCTCGGGCTCGACTCGGCTTGGAGGATGGTCAAGCCAAGCCTAAACCTTGCTACTCAGGCTCGAGGCTCGACAAGCCGGCTCGGTGAAGCTTGCAAGCCGGCTCGAAGGCTCGATGAAATTTAAAAATTCGCCATGACCTTTGCTAAAATTGTAAGAATTCACAGTTTTATATAAGAGTTTGATCAGATTTCACAAATACAACAACAAAATAGTCTAACAAGTCTCATAAAGTACCAATAAACCATAATAGTAGCATTACATCACAAGTTTCATCACAAGCCTATTTAGCAATTAGCACTACCAGTAGTCCAGTACCACTAACGACTGAAGCCGGATCAGGATCACCTCTAGCGTGTAGATCAGGTGCATCACAAGTTCAGAAATCAGAACAGAGGCGTGGTGGGGTGGACTGACCTGTTGTGTTGACTGCAGCTGCAGCCGTTGGTGGAGGTGGAGGCGTGAGACGTGGCGTCGTAGACTTGTAGCTAGGCACCGGCGCCGCCAACGGAGTGGCGGCCAGAGGGCTCGCGGGCGGACCGGCGGAGGTCTCCGTCCGCTAACCCTAGATCCGGGACGAGGCGCGGGGAATCAGTCCGGGATGGGGAGCTGCTGTGGCGCCATCGCCATGGAAGAAGGGAAGGAGGAGGAGGCAGCTGGTGGCGGCAACCGGCGTTGGTGGCGGGCGGCGCCGGCAGGGAGCGTCGGGGGCTAGGGGTCCTATCGGGGCGAGGTCGGGCACAGGCTCGGGGTGGGGATTTTTTGAGGGAATGAGGGCACGGGGTGGACGGGGTGGAGATTTTTTGGGGGGTAGGTGGACGGCTTGTCGAGCCGTTTGAGCGAGCCGCGAGCCTCCCGAGCCGAGCCACGAGCCCCCTATGCAGTGTTTTTCCAGGAGCAAGCCGAGCTTGGGCTCGGCTCGATTTTTGCAAGCTTTGACGAGCCAAGCCACGAGCCGGCTCGGCTCGGCTCGATTCCACCCCTATGCTTTAGTGCTCATAAAATAATAGTGAGAATATAAAGCTATGGCAGGCATGAGCATGGGACGATTTTATCTTGTTATTCAAGACAACCGATAAATTTATGGATTAATTATTAATTGTTTATGAATTTTTATAGTAGCATATGGAAAATCAGATCATTTTGAACTTTAAGAAAAGAGGACACACTCTTATTCATATTAGGTTGCACTATCAAAGCTAAGCATTGGATATTGATTTTATTCAATGTTTGTAGTACGACTTTATGTAATATGCACACTATTTTTTTGTATATAAAAAATAGTATAGCAAAATTTAGAGAAAATTTAGAGAAACAACAATAGTATAGCAAAATATAGAGAAAATGTAAATTGTGACATTTACTCAGTCCACCGTACACATTCCAGCCATGATCGATTAATATAGAAAGGGGGGCATATGTTACTCTGTGTTATGCATACAGAAAGGAGGGAGCAAGATGGTGAATCACCCATAACTTCAATGGACATATAAGATTGTTTAGCCTGGATACTATCTATGCATGTGAAGCACAAACAGAATGATTGCGAGAAAAACCACATAGATCAGGATCAAACCAAAGAACACTATGATTAGCAGAACTCATTAGTAGTTAGTGAGAAGATGTTCTTACTTACAACCAATATTATTTTTTTATTTATGTAAAAAAATTGCTGAGGGAGTGATCTATGGATGATTAAACATTGCTTTATGCCCAGATTGATCATTTCCTTTGTGTTGTGGCATAGCCTAAAAAAATTCCATATTTATCTTCTACATATTTCGTGCCATATGTCTGAATATGTTCAAGATTATTAGACTACAAACTCAATAATAATTTATGTTCATAGGATTATGGAAAACATGGTCCATTAATAATGCAGCATGAGCGCTGACCAGTTTTGATGGTCAAAATCTGATCACTTATTTATTGCTACCAATTTAGATTGCCTAAATCTGATGACTTATCATTACATTTTTTCGATAAGGGGGACGGCCCTAGCCTCTGCATCAATCGATGCATACGGCCGTCTTTATTAGCTTATTATTCGTTCACAAGTCTTACAAATCATGAATCACAAAGAGTAGAAATGTGTATCAGCCATCTAAAAATACAATTCGTCATTTCAGCTCAAAGCATCAACAAGTGAGACGTCCATCAAAACGCCACCCGAATCGGCTGTAGATATCCCGTGCGACCGTCTCCAAACGGTTGCACCCAATATCCATGTCCTAGCGCTGCTCCGCCGGCTGGAGATAGGACCACAAATGGATCCAGTGGACAGTTAAAGGGATAACCTGCAAGAAAGTGGGGAAACACGATTTGTTAAAGATAAAGTCGTTCCTCACATGCCATATCGCCGTGAGAATAGCACAAACACCAACTCGAATATTTCTTTTCTCCGATTTAACGATCCCATTCAGCCAAGTACGAAACATGTGTGCAATATTCACAGGAGGAGTAATATTGAATGCCATGTAAACAATTTGCCAAATAATCTTTGCGAAAGGACATTTTATAAAGAGATGCTCTGTAGACTCATTTTGCTCACAAAAACAACACTTGGTTGAACCTGGCCAATTGCGCTTGACTAAGTTATCCTTGGTAAGAATTTCCTTTCGATGCACAAACCACATGAAGATTTTTGTTTTTAAAGGAACTTTCATTTTCCAAAGATATTTGTGAAGATAAACGGTATTATCATTTAGGAGATCTATATACATGGATTTTACCGTAAATTTCCCTGTTTGAGTTAACCGCCATCTAAATTCATCATCATGGTTTTTAAGCTGAACATCTATTAGCCTATGCAACAGATGTAACCAGCGATTCCATTGAGCCCCTAGCAATGAGCGCCTAAACTCAATATTTAGGGGAACCGAAGCCAAAACTTGAGCAACAGTTTGATCTTTATGTCTTACAACGCTGTAGAGGGAAGGATATTGGGCAGCCAACGTCGTCCCACCCAACCAAGTGTCCTCCCAAAATCTAATGCTTGATCCATCTCCAAGGATGAAAGAACCTCTCGCAAAAAAGTCCTCCTTAACTTTCATGAGACATTTCCAGAACAGAGAATCAGTCGGTTTACTAGTCACTTGGGACAAGGTTTTTTAATGCAAATATTTATTTTGAAGGATTTGTTGCCAGACGCCATTTTCATTAATCAGTTTGAAGAGCCATTTGCTTAGCAAACTTTGTTTTTTATCATTACATATATACAACACTTTGTTATATAAATACAGAGGCCGGTGATTCCCATTAAAGAAAAACTTTCCTAGATAAATACAGAGCCTAATGCTTGAAGAAGTAGAGATAATATTGTACCGTGGTTAAAGTGGGAGAATACATAGGCGGAGCAAGGCGATGGTTTGGCAGAAGAACTTAGATAAGCCTAGCCTACGGTGCAGATCAAAATATTGCATGCTAGGTAGCATGATTAAGCATCGGTCACACCTTACTGCTACCATCGTCGTGAATCATACCATATTGTTTGTTGCTTCCGCTGCCGCGTCAATCACACTGGCGCGTATGGATTGGAGCGAAAAGAACATGCGTCAAGATCTCCTCAAGACAGAAAGTCAGGAGCAACGGTCCCGTGACGGCGTGTAGACGGTATGCGCCGGGCGATGGAAAAGCGTAGGAGGAAGCTTGCAGCCAGGGCATTGACTATCACCAAGGAAGGTGGCCTTGAAGTGCACGCGGCGGCGGAGCGGTGATATTTGGGATCACCGAGGAAGGTTTAGGTCATGGGAAGGAGAGCAAGATTTTTTTTGGCAATGACGCGCAGCCTTGTGGAGTCCGTGGCAGCAACTCATATTAATCTAACGGTTAGGGACAATCATTAGGAGATTGTACGGACAATTTTCTTTACCTCGTGAGAGTTAACGTGGAGGCTCGTATGGTGCCTCCAATTAGTAAATATAAGATATAAGATTATGAGGTTGATGCCAAGGCCGTACTATTTACTGTGCTATTGTAACTTTTACATGCCAGATTCCGATTAGAAGGCCGCCGTAGTATAAAGCTATCCGCATATCTCAAGATTTCCAGACAAGATGCGCATCAAAGATTCTCTGGTATATCTTATTTTGCGTGTGCTGTTCGGCTGGTCTAATTGGGCCGTAAAGGTCGTCGATGGCACCACATTACCTAACCTAGTTAAGTCACCCAAAGGAGGAGACTTGGAGGTTGCAACGACAAGGACTCAAGGAGCTATCTTCCACATGTAGTGGCCAAGTTGTTTCTCTCTACAGCAAGTGCGTCCAAAATTCAACTTTTCGCTCGGGCTATAGAAATGTATTAGAACAATGCCCACCTTCGGTTGTCAAAGCTGTCATTAGTCATCATACATTGCTCTTGACTATGAGGTGGCATTGAAAATCGGGTGAGAGAGAGAGACTGTATTTGATTACGTATGTTTCAATATCTATACATGCTTTTTTTTGCAAAACGATCCAGAAAACATCTCTATGTTTGATAATGAATTGGCAAAAACATAGTACGTGCTAAACAATATTATTAGATTGGTAAACGATCGCCCAAAAATCTGAAACTTACATATCGATAGAAGAGGTATTATGCAAAGTTGCATACTGAAAACTCTCAAATAAGTCAAAACATCATCCAGTTGAAGAGAGACAAAGTAATCAATCTAAAAGAAACATTCTTGGGTAAATCCTAGTCCATCTAGTTACTGTGAATCCTGACCGTTCATTCTAGCTACGTGGCCACGTGCTAGCCGTCCAGTATTCAGATCGCGTCATATCAGCCATCCGATCGGAATTTTACCACTGCTCACGTGGTCCGCGCCGTTCATTCTAGGACAGAGCTCTGAACCCAGCGTGTCTTCACTGATTTGTGGGCCTGCATCGAACGGGGCCCTGTCGTCAGCGACCTAGGCTACGTGGTGGTCTGGTGGTATGTGCAAAGGACTGGGTGGTGCGGTGGTTCCACCGTGGTTTTGCTTGTCCGCGAGGGGCAAAAAAGTCTTTTCCTCTCTCATTTCCTGCTGCTCCACTGTGGAGAGGACAGCGTGGTGGTGCGTGGCGGCTTCGCCCTCGTCAACGGGTACAGGGCACCGCCGGTAATGGAGGCCCCCTCCTCGTCCATGGAGAGGGGGAGAAAGAGGGGTATCCCCCGTGGTGGCTGCTTCTTACTTTCCCCCTCACCCACTCCCTCTCCCTCCTCCTCCTCCTACAAACCCTAGCCGCCGCCACTGCGTCGTCGTTGATGTTCTCCTCGAGGAGGAGCTGATTCGTAGGGGATTGAGGAGATCGACCTCCACCAGGGCATCCCAGGCTCCATGGCCACCGGCAGCAATGGCGCTCGCCCACGGGTATGCCCTTCTGGCCTCTCCCTCCCCCGTTTGTGCATTTCCTCTCCCCTGTCTCACCTCCTCTCTCTAACCAGTCAGGGGCCTGGACGTTGGAGTTCACAGAGCGGGGCGCGCGGGAGGGCGATGTGCTCAGCTGGCCATGAGCCTCCATGTCGACCCCGCCATCCACTACAGCTGGAGAGGCACGCCGACAGTTGTCCCCGAGCACGAGCGCGACGGCCGCCTCCGGCCCTCACAGCAGGTAGACGACCTCCACAAAGTGAGCTTCTTCTTTTCTAGATTAGTAACCAGCTCCCCCTTACCAAGGTTCATGATTTTCTCACAGATTTGGGGATCCAAAGATCATATGTTTCAGGGATTTCACTTTCCTCTTGAAGATCTATTGTGCAACATCCTTGGAGAAAGCCCACCACATCAAGATCAAAGAAATCTGCATTGAAAAAGGGGTTACTGTATCTGATTTTTGGTTGCTATCATCTCCCAGTTCTGGTTGCTCCTCCCCACGTGAGCTCCTCCATCTGATTTTTTCCTCACTAAATTAGTTTCTATTTTAAAGGTGGGGTTAGGATGTCCAACAGTGGCAACATGGTTGTTCAGTAATTTATTGGGGGCCTCTGAATCATGGTGCTTAGTTGCAAATTTTTACAAAAGGATATGGTAGAGTTATATCTAGCATTGCATTGGATATTTAGATGGATGATGGGCACTTGATTGGGGCAATTGATTCCAGATTCAAACAGATTCATATTAGTTATCGTTCGCCCGTGCAACAAAATGGTAACATGTCAGCATTTGTGAAATGCAAATGTATTTTCGTCATCATCTTAAAGGCTCTTGTAGATGATAGCAAGCATAAGTAAGACAAGTGAATTTCTATTGCAATGGACAAAATTTAGTATTACAGTAGCCAGTAGGATCAACATGTATGGGCCAAAGATGCTGTTATTGCCTAGGTTGATGGAGAAGTCGTTAAGATCAACGAAAAAGAGGCAGAGATCCAAGCAACCAATGGGGAAAAGTAAGTTGCATTGAACAGTTCTGCTACATAAAGGAATTCATTTTGGTACTATATTGATAATTAGTAGTTGCTTGCCCTCCATTTGGACAGTCTCTTTCTGATGCGTGCGCACATTACCATGATCTCATCTGCCCTACACCATTGCTGTGAACCCCTCCACACCGTGTTGCTTTCTTCTTCCACTCCAACAACTGCGGCATGTAGGCAACTTTTTATCTCAGTTTGTGGCTTTGTGTGTTTGCTTTGTCTAAGTGATTAATGTGTGATTGTTGTTTGCTTTGGACAGTGAGGAATGGCAGTGAGGGGTAACAGCGTCAAGAAGCACCCCTACGAGCAACATGAGTATTTGAAACAGATCTTCTATTTTCTTGAATGAAAACTAAACTGATTGCCATATTTTACTTCTATACATTTCTGCACAGCACGTGCATTGAGGAAGTGAATGGTTTTGATCAAATTATGATTTTCTTTTTTCTATGATATATGTGTGCTTGACTTACCTCTCTCATTATTCACTGTATGTACTTTGAGGTTTACAGCTTACAAAACACCCTCTGAATACACACTACACAAGGAGTTATAGCTACTATCATGTGCTTGACTTAAATCCCTCAATTGTGCCACTTCATCCTGAATGTATTGCATCTCGTGGTTGTATGATCTCTATGTGCAAGCTATTACTGCTAAATATATGAGTTATTCATTGGAAAATTAATTTGTGTTGGGTTGGTTGAGACCATAGGCATCAGACAACAATTCTCACATTCAAAGTCCATCTTGCTGTTAATTCATACAAATTTAGACTTTTGTATGATATCATTTCAGAAATTATCTTATAGCTAAGGTTCTGACTAACGTTCTAAACGGTCCTTCTTGGCAGGAGATGGTTCTATTCGGTCTAGGGTCCCTTGTTGACAAGTTCAATGGTGAGCTTGCCTATGCTGGCCTGGCGGCTCTAAGAAAGAAAGTGGTTGATAGGAGTTCAGGTAGAGATAGTGTAAGTGAGCTTTGATTGGTAAGCTCACGAGCAAGAAAAATTGGTTTGAGGTGATTTTTCCATTCCCCTGATTTTCTCATTAGTATTCTCCATTTTTATTTCGTTCTGATTTTATAGGTAGTGTTGCTTTTCTTTTCCATCATGCTTTCCTCTGGTCGCTTCATGTATGCTCAGATTTTATCCTTATAGATAACCACGAGCGCGGAAATGAGAAAGGCACGAGGTGGTTGCACATCTGATCTGGAAAAATACTTGAGAATCAACATTATATTTATGGGCCACAAATGATACATGTCGTGTAACAAAGTCTCTCCCTATTTTCCTATTAAGGTAAGATAATTATTCACCCCAAAGCACTACAAATTCTTAATCTTGGTTACTACTTTGTATGAAATGGCTTGCCCAATTGCTTTTCCAGTACTAAGTAGCATTTAAATAAAGAGATAAGCAGGAACTTAATTCCTTTTCATTTGCATTAGCAGGTTTGCACTGAAACTGTTTTGGTATCATGTTAGAAACAACTGGTGCTTAAATTTATTTTTCTCTGTAGTCATTAGACTTGATGCATTTTGATGGATTATTGGCTGGTTGCATGGTGTTGAGGATGACCTAGATATCTACTAATGATATTCAGGCTCGGTACAATAAGGGATGGTCTATCAGGTTAGGCAGTAATTAGTTTGCTCTCTAATGCATGTTTGTATAAGGTGCTCTTCTTTAGCTATTGTAAATCTGATTTACAGTATCCTATATAATTCCTACTGATAGTTAATTATTCAAACCATATGTTGCAGCTGAGAGGGAATGGTTCTGTAGCCTTTCATTGTGATAACTAATTTACATCTACATTATATTCATCTTGGAGTCTGGTTTTTGTGCATTGAAATGAGTAGCTATGGATTATTCGTTATTGAGTAGAACTTTTTACTCCAGTTGGGCCTAATGTCGCGACAATATCCCTATTTTGCTTCCTAGCAAGAACTCTATTTTGTGACACCAGCTCATACATGAGAACCACTTATTTGGATTTATCTAATATTTTTTTACTTTAACCATTTCAGTGATATATGATATATCCACTTCTCTTCCCCCATACAAACGGTAATGCTGACTTGTCTACTTTGGTTTATCAGGTTGCATGGTCAGGTACCTGTTATTGAGCATTTTCACTTGAATGGGCAGACGGCTATTTAGGTCGCAGCAATGATCACCTTGGAGACCACAGCTTTAAAAGAGGTGATTAAGCTTGACATATTCGACAAAAGGGTAATTAACATTGTTGGATTAATTTTGGTTTTCCAAATGATTATTGCCTTCTTAATTTATACTCATCGGTATGCAGAGTTGGTTCAGTTTAATTGTTAAACTGACATAGATAGTAGGGTCAGATGTGCCTTTCGAGTTTCCCAATCAGTAAAATAGTAGTGTTTGCAAATTGTCTGTTTTTACTATGTCTGAACGATTTGATTGTACTAATTTGAAGAAAGATAGTGCCTGCAGGTTTCTTGTTCGGCTATCCCTTCCTGGCTCTATATATATTGACCTGTTGACGGATATCTATTTGACAGCATTGGCCAGCATAATATGTGGTATGTTTTCACATGCGGTTTATTTATCTGTATGTTATTTTTTCATCATTGCCAAAATTCTAATCCAAAATGGAATTTTCACCTGCATTTTCTTAGCCGTCGCTATCGTTTCTTGTGACAATAGAAGTGTACTTAGAAGCCCCCGAAAGTGCTTCTCTTGCTACAAGACCATCTTTTGAATACATTTGAAGGAATGAACCAGGTAGTCTACAATCATAATTTTCTATATGTTTTTTACTAATATGATTAAGTTATGAATAGGACTTAGATGTCCTTTTTTACATGTTCTATGACTGAGATTGCAAATTGATTTAGTTCCAGAATGGTTGTGGAAGCATCAACTCAAATCAACATCAGCTTCTTGGTCTATAGTTCTGTTTCTTTACACCTCTGTTTGTTACTGCCCACATATTTGGATTTGGTAGTCATTTTATGGATAATTTGCTTCCAGCTTATAATTGTATGAGGTATATCGTTTCTGGGATTATTTTCATGTATTTTAGTAAAGAAATTGCAGTAGTTTTTTCTCCATTGAAAATATAGCAAATTCTGAATATACTAGGTAATATTCAGGTCCAACCGTTGATCTCTTGCGCATAAAGAAGAGTGTGTGTAAGAAATAACATGGGAAACTGCTCTTGGAACACTAAATAATAGCTCATGAGTTATTTCTGTTGCTCCCGGGCATATTCTCATTATGGAAATGTCGCAGAACTTACCATGAGGATTAGAATTGCTCATAAGTGTGATTAAACCCTTTACATGATTTTGTCCGTCTTCTCTTGTGCATCCAAGCATAAGGGAGTGCAAATTGAGCTTCCACACCTATGTGGGAAAGCAGGATATGAACCTAGGTCCATGCTCCAGCAAAATGTGCATATCAGAAGAGATTTAAGTAATAGTTTGTGTGCCATATTTATTTTAAAATTTCCATGTATCGTGTGGAACTCTTCTTTGCAAATTTAAGAAGCAATACACTATTTATTATTGATGATTTTTTTGGATATCATACCTAGACTATATCATGTGGCAGCTCATATCCTGCTTCTCCGCTCGATGCGTAGGTTTCTGGTGTGTTTTGCCTCTCCTATCGATCTCAGTATCATTTGTGAATTACTCTTTCTTGGCATAAGAATTTTTAACCTGCCCTGTTTTGCGTGTTACAAGCTTCTTTATGTTAATGAGCACCTTCTTCTACTATGTAGGCACATGCTTATTAGTTTAGTCTACCCCTATTTATCTACCATGGCAATGTTATTATGTCAATAGCTATGTGTAGGCATTGTTACTTCCCAGTCTGCCCATTTGCTTTACCTGATTTTCTATTGTCACTTATGCAACTGATGTACTTCTACACAGATCTTAGTTCATTCTATTTACATATCTGGACTCAATTGTTTATAATGCAACAAAGGAATATTATTTTTCAGTAATCTTCCATCTAAAATAAATAATGTATGTGCGAGTTCCTACTCTATTTCTTAACTGCGGTAGTTAGCACCTTTAAAGGACCTGAAACTCTGCTACAGCCTTTGTTACTGTAAATATGCTTACGCAGTCACTACCTTGCGAGTTATCCCTATAGTTTTCTAGGTCGTATAATACATATAAAGTGCCTTCTAATATACTGCCTCTGTTCCTAACTATAAGATGTTTTGGCAGCTCAATTAAACTACAAAACGTCTTATATTTTTGGAACAACGGAAGTATTTGATTAATTTTTTCCTGGACATATTTGCTAGAACCATGGGGCACCATTCATACTATTTGCGGCAAATATTTTTAATATGTCGTATGTATTTGATGAACAATCTATGATAAGTCATTCTGACATCCAGAGTGTGGTTCAGACCCGGTGTACAGTTTTTCTAAAATTTCAGTTTTAGTGAAAATAATCAGTATTATTTTGAAAGATTTATCTAAGATGCATTAAATACGCTGTCAAATGCTACAAATATAATATTGTCTTGATCTCATACTCTATCTTCTTCCTCTAGGTTCATTTTATCTCGATTTAGATTGCCCTCATACTTTGCTGTTGTGACCTATGTTTTTAGTTTGAACTCTTTTTGGCTCTCCAAATTGATAGGTTCATTAAAGGATTTTCTTTTTGCTGCCAAAATGATGGTATCATTCTCTCATTGGGTCTCTGATCTTGCAGTCGATAATTGCTTTCTAGGGCAAGGTGATGAAGCTGAAGCGCCACTTCAACTGTTTGGAAGGGTAGCTTTTGATCTTGGATGTGCAAGTCGACATGTAAAAAGGTATTTGAAAAACGACTAAGAGCTCCCATGAGTTATCGATACTGGCTCTACTCGGTTCTGCAAGAACAGTTTGCCTATGACAATGTTTCTTGGCTAGGCGTTTTTTTTTGAATTCGGCTAGGTGTTTTCTGGTTCCGAGTTTAGGCATCTGATGGAAATCGTCAAGAGCATATAGTTAGAGTGAACATCGCAAAATCAAATCTTAGTTTTCTTCTCACATGAAACACCAGTGAACCATAATTCAAAAGGTACTAAGAGCAGAAAGATAATTGAGGAGTAGAGAACTCACAAGTAGCTGTTGCTATGTGAATGGCAAGAAATGGCTGTCTGGGATCAACAAGAGCTCATGGGAGGAGATCGGGAGAGATTTAACTAAATAGAGGGAGCAAGAGAAGACGAGCAAAAGCAAACTTGTAGGAGTCAGTGAGAGTAGAGAATAAGTTGGGAGACTAAAACTGGAATGGGATGTTTGGAATGATGCAGCTGAGCTGGAATGGGAAGTTTGGAACAATGCAGCTGAGCTCTAGAGAAGATGACATGACATGACATGACAAAAGCCTTCAAAGCAGCGCACCTGTGGTGTCAGATGGCGGGGCGCACTACCACGGTTATTTGTGACTTATGACAATATTTTAAGGTGAACCACAAATTTCTTGGAACACTACTTTATTCTAAAACCGATGTATGAAAACAATTGGATTCACGATTTGCTATTTTAAGTTTTGTGTGCTCTATTGGCATGGCTGTTGGCGTCATTGTTTTGTTCCATATTTCTAGAGCTTTATCAAGAAATAGATAATGATGGTTACATATATATGGGAATTAATGATGTGAATATCCTTGCTGGTAAAGAGCAAAAAAAACTTCTTACGGTGTTAGAACTCTGGCATATTTAGTTCAGTTGCCACAATACTGGAATGAATAGACGAACTAAGATAATAATGTTCATGCATGTTGCAGGTGATCACCACTTGAAGAAACCAGGTTTGTGAAAACAAGCCACACCATTTGCTTAAATTATTGGTTAATGATATTGACAGATCTACATTCAATGACTACTTTTTAGAGAGTTCGGAAGGTTCTGACACTCCCAGGCAAAGTAATGCTTGATGAGCAGCTGAGGCAGCTTGGATTACATTAGCATTGTACCAATGAACGGTTTTTGAAGACCACAAGGTTTATGTCACCCTTATTTCCCAAACAACAAAGTTGACTCGCCAAGGTCCCAATTTGCCAATGAAAATATATGGAGTCTGTAATGTGCTACTTATGAATTATATATCAAGTGCTATCAGAATGAAATATACACTCATGTATGCTGATCTTCTTTTTTGTTTGCTTGAAACCACAGTTCATTTTATACACTATATATTGTCGAACACTAGATATTTTCCAGGCTAGGAGCTGTAGCATGACCCTTGCACAAAAACTCAGGAGTTTTATGGACAGTGGAGTAAGTTCAGTACCGAGGCTAAAGAGTCAGCATGTCTCGCTGCCTTATCATATCTAAAAGACTCTGGTCTCATAATAGTCAATGACACCAACTATGCTGACCTCAAAAAATGCAAACGTAATCTTGAAGAAGAACAGTTTTGGTCTTCGGTTTGCTATGAGCATGCATTTGCCACGAAGGAAGATAACAGTTCAACACCCCCACCCAAAAGTACACCAGCCTCTACAAGGTTAAATTCCTTACCTCTCTTACTGAAAACATGATTATAGACTAGCCCATATATGGGCTGTATGATATTACTGTGTTGTTCGTATTATTTCTTAACCCACTATATTTCTTCTGAAGCATCATGCCGAAAACGCAAAGCGAAACACAGGCAACTTCCCATGTTCGTAGGCCACTTTTTCGTATGGAGTAATTAGTGTGCTTCGCTATGCAAGGTGGTACCACCATTATGCGCTTACTTGACCCAAAGTTTATGCTTTGACATCATACAAATATAAATATTTGAGTTCTCTTTGCAGCCGGCACGCTGCCATTACAACCGAACAGAACACTGGCATTATCACCCTGCAAAGGTGGATACTAAATCACCCACAAGTCCTCATTTGCAGAAGTTAGAATGAACTGTGCGTGTCTCCAGTTACCTATGTATAATTAGCTAAAATCTATCCTGGGAACCAAATGGCCATTGTAATATATATATTACTCTTCGTATGAATCAAGTGCTGTATAAGAGCATTTAGCCATACTATGTTCGGTTCCTATTATTTGTATCATATAGTTGTTTCCTTTACTGCCTGTGACCTATAAACCACTGCTCTTTTTATTATTTCCTATCTGATGATGTTAGCACTTTCTTTACCTTCTTCACACTCTTCCTCATTACCCTTATTATCAATATTTATTGTATTATGAAACTTTTTTTGGTCCTATCGTTTATAAATTGCGATTTTTATGCTTGCTTGCTCGCCGTTAGGCGGGCAAGCGCGCGGCAAGCCGCGCTATCCTACCTAGTTTATGACAAGCGATAGCTCCGATCCATATGCGCGTATGTTTCGGGCAACCTTTCCTATGCAAGCATGGATCACATTTTGAAGGATTGGCTATATAGGGCCCGACGACACTGATATACATGGTGAACTACTGAGCTTTAGGGGTGAAACCCGCCTTTTTGAAGACTGAGTAGGAGACGACGCACGCTATAACCTAGTTACGTCTTTATAGTGGTGGAGCTATGTGGAATTTTTTACGCATCGGACCACCTGCACCAATGTAATGTCAAAAAGGACCATCTCTGAAAATATTTGTCAAAAGAGACCCCCTAAAGGTGGCGTGGCACATGCCGCCTGGGCCAACGACGGCAAGGGGGTGCCGCCATCCCCAAAGCCGGCATGTTTGCTGGCAGGCCATGCCGCCAATGCCAACGCCGGCAGGGTGACGTGGCTGGTTGCCGCTGGAGGACGCTGGAGGGCAGGCTTCAGGGGGTGCCGCCACCGCCAGTGGCGGCAGGCTACCACGTCAGCATGCCACCTGGAGGAGAGCCGGCATGGCCCACTTCCCGGCGACGGCGGCCACGGCAGGCAGCGTGCCGGAGTTGGCTGTGGCGGCATGTCCTTGCCGTCTTTGGCCCAGGCGGCACGTGCCACGTGTCGCCTGGCCAGACGTGCCGCCATCGACGGGTGGTCCTTTTTGACAAATTTATTCAAGAGTGGTCCTTTTTGACAATTCATTGGTGCAGCTGGTCTCTTTTGTCAAAAATTCAGCTATGTGTAAGTCAGGTCAGGGGGACACCGCCCCTAGACTTGGAGCAATTAGTGCAGAAAATTTTATTTTGCTTGGGAGTGGCTGGGAACAGGATTGAGGACGACGACACTAGGAAATTAATCGAGGAGGAAGTGGCGGACATGATCGCGATTCAAATTTAGAAGGGTACCTACGCAATTTTGCTCATTTTTCACCTGGTCGAAACAAATCTTAAACATCTTATATTTTCTTTTCGAAAAAACATCTTATTTTTTGACAGGGAGGGAAGTAGGCTGCACAGGGGTGAACTAACAACTGGACATGGGATAAACGTTGTGTACTTTCATAATTAGTTCTCCCTTTCGGATTCTGAATCCATTCTCCCCTCTCAGTCTCTGTAGTAAGTTTTTCATACAGTCAGTGTCATCTCCCTTAGCCAGTACAGTATCATCTAACCTTTGTTTGACATTGTGGTACCTTTTGGTGCATTAACAATGAATCGGCCCTGCTCACCAGACTTCGCTTGTCAAAGTGCTTGTGGCTTTTCCGGCATCGAAGGGTCATCATCTGCCAGCCCACCAGGAAAACGTAAGTAAGCACCATTGGCATTACATACATCCTGTTCTGAAGGAGGACTAGATGTACCTGAAATCCTGAACTCGGTTTCCTGTTTTCATGTCTGCCCCGTATATATACCAGACAAGGCCACAAGCTGTTTAATATTCAAGTGCGAGGCTGCAAGCTTGCAACGGCGACAACTTAAAGCAACACACCTACTGTTGTCTTCAACCTTTGGTCGAAGGGCAGAAAGGTACATGTTTCCATCCGATTTACACGATGTTAACCCTTTAGGCCTCGTTCGGTTGTTCCCAACCTGGCCGGGATCGGGCCCCGATCCCCGTCTGACAGCCGGGTTTCGACTCGCCCGGGTTGAATCCCGGTCCTATCTTTTGACTTGTTCGGTTAAACCCGCCCGGTATTGCACCCCGTCCGACCCCCCCCCCCCCCCCGAAACCCCCTGTTCCGCCGGGTTTTGAAAACGGTACCCTAGACCCGTGGATAGTATCCCAAACGACACGAGCCCCTTCGTCCCTCTCCTCTCTCGCGATAGCAGCGGCGGCGGTGACAGCGATGGAGGGAACGGCGGTGGCTACGGGAGCAACGGCGGACGCTGAAGGAGAGGAGCTCGTCGCCCTTCCTCACCGCTCTCCTCCACGGACCCCTTCCCCACCTCCGGCGGCTGCGCATCCAGATCCGACGAGTCTCCCTTCCCCACCTCCGACGGCTGCGCGTACGATCTCCGGCGAGTCTCCCTTCCTCACCCCCGACGGCGGCTGCTAGAAGTAAGTTCATCTCCCCTTATCACCTTCCCCTCTTCTTGTATGCGATCTGGGAGATGTTGCGACCTGGAAGATTTTGATTTCTTGCTAGTTAGTGGTGTTACGCGACTGATTCCGAGCAGGGCATCCAGCTGAGCTAGTAGTCTGAACTTGATTCTGTGTGTTGATATTTGGTATACTTAGCCGAGCTGAAATTCAGATTGATGGATTCACATGCATGCGCTAGCTATTTCTGGGTATGTGAGGCTGTAAACATAGTTATGATTCACCGCCGTCCATAGATGCTACTGTTACAGTACAAATCTTACCCTCTGTCTGTAATTAAGAACATCACACAGTAGTACAGGTCTGCGGTAGTGCATTACTCCTCTAGACTATACAGTAGTATTTACCCTAGACTCTATATAGTACAGTATTCGTTTATGAGTATACATAGTAGTACGATTCTCTAGCAAAACAATGTCTACATACAGAAGATGAATTCGATCATAAACCATGAACGTGGAATTGTATTAGTTTCATTTACAATGCTAGAATGCTGGAAGCAAATACTACTGTCCTCGTATATATATGCATAATTCTGGTGGTGGTGTCTAGCCCATATATGTTGTTAGCTAGGCAGGGTGACCTTCTGTTTGGTAGCTTTCGGTTCAGTGCCCTTCTAGAAAGAATAATACTCTAAATTTCTAGCCTTAATAAAGAGAATGCATCAGTTTAACTTGAACCACCACCAGGTTAATTGCCTGATATGCCTTTGCTAGAGCTGAACTTCATGAACACTTAAGCATGTATCTCATGCTATTAGTCTGTTATTCTTGAATCTTGAACACTTAAACAGTAGCTTTCTCCTCTTACTTGTTCTAAATCTGCAGCTTACTGCATATAACAAACCTGATGATGCTTTTGTTCCTTCTAGTAATAACTAGAGGCTTTTGTTCCTTCTAAGTCTTGCAATGGATTTGCGAATAAGGGATCGTATTAGGAAGAGAGAGGAAGATGAGGACGAGGATGATGATGATATGATGCTTTTACTTTTACCCGCACTACATTTATTGGGTGATAGTGAACCAAGGGAAAAAAAACCGCGCCATGCATCGGGGATAACCGGCAAGGAGGTTGTAAGGGATTTGCTTGAAGGGCACGTCAAAAACTGCCAGGTAGCATTTAGGATGGAGCCTTATATCTTTAGGGCTGTGGCTAGTTTTCTTCGAAGGGAGAAATTGGTACATGATACCAGGCTTACAGTGCAAGAGAAACTAGCAGCCTTTCTATGGATGTTGTCACATAATGCCTCCTTCCAGGACTTGCAAGTCCAGTTCAAGCGCAGTAATGACACTTTTCATCGGCACATTGCGATTTTCTTCAACATAATCCCTACGCTATCAAGGCATTTTCTCAAGCCTCCAAATGCTGCTCAAGTTCATCCAAAGATCCAGTCTAACCCGAGATTCTTCCCCTATTTTCAGGTTTTTTGCTAAAACAAATCATATTCCCATGACAATATCTTTCTTTCTAGTTAGCAAAGAAATAACTTATCATTTTCGCTGCAGAATTGTATTGGAGCCATTGACGGGACTCATGTTCCTGTTATCATCTCGGGTGAGAAAGCCGCTCCCTTTAGAAATAGGAAGGGGACACTCAGCCAGAATGTTATGGTCGCGTGTGACTTTGACCTAAATTTCACATTCATATCATGTGGCTGGGAGGGATCTGCAACTGATGCTAAGGTTCTTAGGTCAGCACTTCTCAAAGGGTTTAAAGTACCTGCTGACAAGTTCTATCTTGTAGATGGTGGTTACGCGAATACACCATTTTTTCTTGCACCATATGGTGCTGTTCGGTACCATTTGAAAGAGTTTGGGCGTGGTCGCCGAGCACCCCAAAACCCCCAGGAGCTTTTCAATCACCGCCATGCCGTGTTACGAAATTATATTGAACGGGACTTGGGAATCTTGAAGAAACGCTTCCCCATTCTCAAAGTGGGAACACATCACACATTAGAGAATCAAGTAAAGTTACCGGCGGCTGCTGCAATATTACATAATATTATCCGTTTGCATAAGGGAGATGAGAAATGGTTGGATAACCAAATAGATAACATACCTCCAGCAAACTATGTGGACCTTCCTGATGGTGACCCTCCACATAATCATCAAGTAAACAATGAAGGCAACAATCTAAGAGATATGATTGCGCATCAAATGTGGGCGGATTACCGACATTCTTTCCCTATTGTCTACTAATTTTGCACTTTATTCTGACTTCTTGCTGTGTAGAATAGTTCATGGCATTCGCCCAAACACCTTGCCATTTTCACTGGGCATGTGATTTTGTTGATTTTCTTGGACATCAATAGCGTACTACTTTGTTCTGCATGCAAAAAAGTTTGATTGCCAGCAACTTGGACACCACATGACCATAACTGTAATTCTGACTGTAGCAGTACTAGCAAACATTTCAACCAAATATGTTATCTTTTGAAAACTATCTACAGATTTTAGTCTGGAATGGAAATTACCTGCAGATTTTAATTCTTATTTTATTTTATGGTGGGAATACATTTTGATCCGAGTAATAGTCTTGACCGACCATTCCTATGATTTGTTTATCATCTAAATTAAACCAGCTAGCTACTACAGTATGTCTAGAGATCCTTCACACACTAGCATTTGATCATGGATATTATCATCTCAAAGTTTCTATCGTCCACAGAATACAGTTACAAATCAATGGTTTAGAGTCTAAATTATTGCATGCAGGTTCTTTATCAAAGCGTCATCTATGTTTTTGTGCAGCTATTTTTATTATCTCTAATTATCTCTACTAATCTCTACTAATAATATTGCTAGAGGTATGGTCCGTGGCTCGCAAGTACGCTTTCAATTCACCTAAATACGCTTTTATAGCCGAAACGTTTTCTCCTCGTTCACCGATCGTTCAACCTGCCTAATTCCCCATCCTACGCGTGAGCGTACGCACCGCAACCCTGGCCATGGAAGCTCGTGCGTGGATGATGCCTCCGCTCCCGTTTGCTGCTCCTTCCTCGCCCATCCTTCCATAGTCCACGAACGAGTCCAGATTTCCACACCGAGGAGGCACACACTTGATCCAGTTCTTCGATCGGTTTAATCACCGCGCCGGTGGTCAGGCGCCCAAGAAGTCCGGCCTCGCAGCGGCCGACGGGAGACGCCAGCCACCATGAATTCCCGACAGAGAAATCCATGTAGGAGTACCAGGCTGACGCCCCCCACCATGAATTCCCGATAAAGGAAACGACGAAGTCCTCAGCCCTTGAAGGAACCGAGCAGGAGCGCACGGGATCAAGTGACTCGTTATCTTCTTCATCTCCGGCAGCCGAACGCCTCCACCCACGTGACACCCCCACTGCATCATGTGCGGTGTGCCTGTGCCTGGTTATCCTCCATGTGTCCATCGAGCTAGATAAAGCCATGTCCACCGCGCCTCAAATTCAAGACCCGTTGTTGACTGCTTATCTGCTCTGATCTTATTCAAGCGGGGCGCCGGGCAGCAGTAGCATGCAGACCTGCTTGCTTTGTGCAGCCTATGCCTATATAGATTTTTTGATATTTTATTTTACTCTTAGTTTGTGGTCTGCAGGTATGTTTCATTGTGCGGCCGGTGGAGAAATTCATATGCATGAAAGTTTAGAGCTGATCTTCTGCTCGATTACTATGGTGATAAAGTGCAGCTCTCCCCGGTGGCGGGACCTGAGCGGTGACGGTCGCCTCCATCTCGTGCAGCCTCTCCCCGGTGGCGGGACCTGAGCGGTGACGGTCGCTCCCTGGAAAACAGCTGGATCCCAGGACTCCAACGCTGCCACCGGCTCCCTTCTCAACATCCTTTACTCCTACCTCAATTCCCGCAATCACGTCGCTGGCACAAGAACGTTCAGATGACATAGCGAGGCAATGCATAATTTTATACAGGAGTTACTTGTGTGGATAAGATGGTGAAAAAATCTCACTGAGTTATGCAGTGTGATGTGCTTTTTCGAATTGAATCCATGAGGAAGTCGCCTGCAATCGTCTTCTCGATGGACAGCGAGAAGCCAGCACATTTGACGTCCACGGGAGGAGCAAGAAGTCAGTGCAGCCACGCATTGCAATTCGTGGACTATGTCTCCACGGCTTCAACACTTCCGATCTCTCCATAGGAGATGACCGTGCTACTATTGATATAAATCATTCTCCAGGTCAGGAAAATCGATTATGGTGGTACGGTATCTACAAAGAAATAAGGGAAGTGAATGCTGGAACGCCTGGGATTCAGATTGAGGAAGTGACATGGCTTCAGATTGAGAAAGTGATATGGCTTCAGGTTGAGAAAGTGAATAATTCAGTAGTAAATATTTTGGAAAAATGGCTCCGCAAAACCTTGTGATTATGCTCTGCATATATGGCCGGGTCGTAGGGCGGTTCATTCCGTAGCGGATGGGATGGCACGGCTGCTGCTGTGATTCCATCTTCTGCATAGCAAGTCATGCGATGACGACAATACAGGTTTATCCAAGACTATTTGGTAATTTCAGTTAGCCAATACTACAATCTTATCCTTCAATTAGTACAGATGGACTGCAATTGAGGATACTTTAGGACATGGTGAAGTGGTCCTTGTACTTGTAGTCTAAAACATCTACGCATCTAATCGGGCTAGAATTTTATTTTTGTTGAGCTGGACGTTCACACCCGCGCCGCTTGATTCAAATGAGCAAAAAAGGTAAGGCAAATGTTTCCCTTTGAGCAGATTTACCATCTCTTATCGTTATATTGGTATCTATTGTGTATCTATTGTTTATTCCTTTGGTTGATTACGAAGACGGTAAATGATCGTGAAAGAGCTACAAACTGTGTTACTGGTTGGTGCTGCATAGCTTACTCCATTCTGGTGTGGCTCCAGATAATCTATAAACAAATATCGCATTATCTTTGTCTTATTGTGAAACTGAAATCCATTTGTAACTTGATCCCTGTAATACAATAGAGAGTTGTAAGGGATAGATATATCGCTGCACAGAGCCATATATTTCCATCTCCTTTCCTTCGTATTACTATGGGTACGTTCACTGCATTTCAATGATTCGTGGTACAGATGACAATTTATATTGAATCATAGGAAGTAAGTAATCTGTGACTTTTGCTCAAACTGAAGTGGGGCCAACGAGAGGGGTAGGAGTCAATGGAGAAAAGTGAATTTGGTTGACTGTTGTGTTATAGCGATTTGGCCCGATTTTATGTTTGCCACCTAAAAAATTGGCATATCAAGCTACATCCCCTCATCTTCTAATCATGTATGTCACGGAGACAGCGGCAACGGTTGTCTCGTGTAGCCCTGCATCATCTGCGGAGCGCTGACGCTAGAGGCCTCCTTCCTGCGATGGGCCAGCCGTGGCCAGGCTTGGTCCTACGGACTACAGTAGCTCGAGGACGGCAAACCAAAGAGACAAATTTTGAGAGAAACTACGAATTTTTGCTGTCTATTGCAACGCCCGGGTTGATCTATTTTAGGGCATAATTTAGATCAGACGATATTTCTAAAGCCAAAAAAAAACATATTTATCGTAACGTGTGAGCCGTTGCAACGCACGGGTATTTAGCTATTTACTAGTAATATTGCTACAGGTATGGTCCGTGACCGTCGCGAGTACGCTTTCAATCCACCAAAAATACGTTTTCATCCGGTCTATCTAGCATTGAAAAAAAACTACCCACAATGTCATCCATAAGTCTTGTGCCGGTTACGATTCTGGAACGGTTCGCTTTCGGGGGCAAATAAGAAAAGCCGCGTCGGCAACGATTCTCCACCGGACGGCGACGCTATGTGAGCAATGGCCAGCGATGGCTGGTGCTGAGGTGCTTCTCCTAATTGGCCTTCTCTATCTCCTTGGACAGCGGCCATGAAATAGTGCTGGTGCTTCTCCCCGTCGGTCGCCACCCGGGGCACAGGTCCCGATCCCCGTGATGGCACGTCTTCTCACGGCGGCTCGGACGTATGCAGTGGAGGTGCAGGCCGGCGATCCGGCACGGTGTAGTGCGCTCTATGTTGTGGCCATGCTCCCGTCGGCTGCACAGCCAGGTCGACTGGACCCTCTCCCCATCTGATGTAGTCTGTAGATGCTACTCTGGTTCATAGAGAAGAATAGACAGTCAGACGAGCCATCGACTATTGTGACGCAACAGCTCCGCCACTCCCTCACACCCGCGCTCGGCTGGCCGCACCCATTGCCATCATCCTTCGCTTGCTCCCCTCCATGTTGGAAAGTCGAGCAAAAGGCATCTGCACGGTGGGAACACAGTGGCAGGAGGATGAAGTCCGTCAGAAACTCGATCCCTCAGCGCCGACTCATGGTAGCAGGAGTTACTCCACAGCAGGACCCGTCAATGATCGCAAAGTTCAAACTCTCATTGAAGCCGAGGAGCATGGTGACTTCCGGGTGGCACCGTCGAGTTGGTGGACCAACGGCCGGTACGTAGCTATCTAACCAAAATAATCTAGCCAAGCTGCCAATACGTGCAGTCGTGCGATAATTGAGCATCCTTGCTAGCAAGGTTGTACGATCGTGCCCGTCTTGCCGCTAGCAGCTTACACGCAAATGCTGGATGGTAATTTCGTGAGAGTTAATTTGATCTCAAATGTTTTGCTCTACAAAAGATAATCTTAAAAGTTTGAAGAAAAACACAATTATCTACCAGAGACCATGGTGTGGGGGATTGCGTGGGAGATGAATACAAGAGTTGCGGATAGGGGCGGGAGAGAGAAACATAGGTAGATTATTAAACTCAAATATAGTTATAGCAAATTTCAAATATATTTATATTTGCAATGCACTGGCATGAGCGATCCGTGGGAGGGGTTTAGCAGGCATGCATAGGTCAAGTTAATGTCCCAGATGGTTCTACATCCCCCTCCTCACTCTTTTGCACCTTCGAGCAACAGGGCCATGGCAAAAATTCAATGAGCTGAGAAGCTCGTCCTTAAAGCCTCTCCCTCTCCACCTCAATATGTCAACAATCAAATGTGGCTACTTTTGATCTAAAACAACCACCATATAAAGGCGAGATGTGTGTGTAAGATTGGAGGAAACGATTGAGGCGCCGACTGTGTAGGCGATGAGGACGCCAACAGAGGAGGAGCACAAATTGGACTTGCAGTCCCGGCCACAGTTTCTTCTTCCTGCGCGGCCGCTGCTCGGAGATGGTATTAGCTTGGCTGACCATGCGTGAGGCGTCATCAACCTCACCGGGGAGGGATTCCTCGACCACCCTCCACCCCCTCAGTTAGGGTTTTGACCCGAGGAAGAAAACTTTAATAATAAATGAAGCCAAAACCAACCCCTCACATCGTATGAGAATATCTAAAGCGCTCCCAGGTCTAGATAATAGTTAATAAAGTGTAATTAGGTGGCCCTTATATTATATTCATATAACATTAAATTGTACATTTTTGGAAAATACCATTTAAGCAAGGTGTAATCTTAATGTTTTGCCAATACCATGTGCTACTTTTGACACGTTTGTATATTCACATGCATTATATACATTACACTATATGTTTTATATGAAAAAAAATGACCGTAGCAACGCACGGGCATTCATCTAGTGGATGATACTATTTATATCCGGGCCTTGTGCTTACATTTTTCTTTGTATGTACATGACAGAGGGAAAAAAACTAGAGTTTGACATGAAAAAGCTCTAGAAGAAGATAGGAAAGGGTGCCCGGGTCTTGGATCAATATTTTGCGTAATTTGCCAAAAGGCAAAATATTTATTTACTAAACTTTGTTGTTTTGTCCTTTAAAATTCGGATGATCCTAGTTAAAACTATAAATTTAATGTCCTAGACTATTCTAAGTCTTTTCATTATCAGTTATATAAGTACCACTGTGTAGTCCTACGCCATGTTTCTTTGTATTGTTAAAGTTCCTGTCTTTTTTCTGTTTGTATGCTGCCTGCTGTGCCTGTCCCAGGTCTGTATGCCTCACATGTTGCTTGCTGCATGCGGCCTGTGCTTGCTGCTTGTCGTCGCCTGTGATGTACGGGATTAACCGAATGTCAGCAAATAGCAGGGATTAGGAGGGAAGGGGCGGGCGAGAGGCAGTGGGGATTAGGGTGACGTTTCGGGTTCACCCAATCCCTCGAGGGGATGGACCCACTAGTGTATCTAATCCCCTGTAACCGAACAAAGCCTTAGGGAGACTACAAGCATAGTGGTTTGGTGGCAAACATGCCAACACAGACAGAAGCGAACAACCAACACACTCCGCACCAGAAGTCGTATATATTACAAACTGAAGCAATAACAGTTTCCAGTTCACCGGACTATGACGACGAGCCATCCAGCAAAGAACAAGAACCGGTTACATTATTGCGCTTTCTGGGCGTGGACATTGTAGTGGTCGGCTTAGAGATCCAGACTTATAACACAAGTAATTTTACAAATAACGCGAAGAGATTAAAAATTATCATGGTGCTTGATGTCGAGGCAGCTTGATCATGCCACTATCATGAGACAGGCAAGGGTGCCTGCAGGCGAGAGGCAATACTTCAGCGCTTAACAAAGCAAAATAGGATGATACAATATCAAGCAGGCATCGTCACTCTTGTAACAACCAACTAGCTCACTGAAGTATTGGCGAATAGTGATCAGCACTGCATTCACCACTAGCAACGAAGTTCTCGATTTACAATCAAGACAAACATCACTACAAACACTTAACCTACGATATGAGTAGTGACCTGGTACGTTAGTCCACGAACTTCACACCTGATGTTAAAGCAAATTTACTGATCATCTGTTAGTTTATGTCGTCTTCACGACATACTCCAAGAATGTAATCTCTGGAATGTTTTTTTGCTCTATGAATAAGCAGTGAATATCTTCCTTGGATGCCACCGATATGTGTGGCACTTGTTCCCTAATCCCTCATCCCTGAATAAATGTTAAATGGTTAACCAGTTAAAGCTTCAAAAGCATTTAGCTTGCTGGATTTCTACACTGAAACCTTCATCATTGTTTCTCCTATATACTGTTTGCCTAGACATAACAATAGAACATCCTGTAAAAGGCTCTCCCATGAAGAAAAATTGAGCATCCCCTCACCCTACAAACTGTACGTTGCATGGTGTTTTACTCAAGTTGATGATGTGCTATACTGTACCCTTTGAACCCCCAAGCACAGGTTTATAGTTCAGTGTAAACCAAAATCTCGAGCTACACAAACTAATAAGAAAAAGATCAGAAAGTCTACTACAACCATGACGTAGAAGCTGGCAATTCATATAACGCAATAGGAATGCCCATGCTCGGCTCACAGTAAATCAAACCTGATTGCATCCGGCCACAAACCAAGAAATGTTACGCACATGATAGCTTGAAGTTGTAACATAACATAAGAAGATAGTAGTAGAGGGAGGATGGGAACTGGAACTAGTGGAGGAGCTTGATGCCTATCCAGCATCAACCAAACTTGTTTACCAGCAACAAATCTCACAAAGAAAAACCTAATTATATTTGTCTATTTATGATTATGACATGATGACTATCCCTGATACTTCGGGTGTAGACATTTGTTAGTATATTATTCTACATTTCTACTGATCAGTCATGTCATGAGACTAGGATGCTGTCATCAAGATGTTGAGTCGGGCACCGCTTCATGTCCGGGTGAAAACTCTTGTCCTGGCCTTTGTTGATCGGGCTCAGCAGTGACAAATTTGCGTCATTACCTTGTTGAAGGCGTCGTCATCTTGCTGATATGCTGGCCTTCAATGGTTGGCTTTGGTAACTAGGATGAAAATCCTTGTCCTGGCTATGAACTGTATGTGACGATGGCAGCGCAAATGCTTGTTTACCATCCTGAAGGCTTTGCTGCGGAAGAAGTCGACTTAGTAGTAGGTGTTAAATTCACATCTTGTATGTTGTCATAGTGGTCTATCTTATGTACTCTACTTGTTGATGATTTTGGGCTTTGCCTTGCATCAACTTTAATACAAAAAAGGGATGTGTGCATCATTTTGATGCATATGCCTGGGTTTCAACCTCCTTTTCGAAAAATAAAAAATCATGTCATGAGAGACTACTCCGTACCTCCTTGGTATTTCATATTTTATACAAGCCGGCAATGGCCAGAATACATCAAATGGCAACCTATATCAAATAAGAAACCATCTTGACTACTAGACACCAAACAAAGCTAAATCAGTATAATGGCAAAACAACATCAACAAAACAGCAAATCAGAATGATAAGCAAGCAAGAAACAATGAGCATACTGTGATTGGTAAGCAATAGGAAATGGCAAACTGCAATCATAAAAAAACAATTCAGCATCCAAATATAGCACGCTAAAATCGTAAACAAGCGATTCAGTTGAATTCCACTACAGAATTACTGAAACTAGTCGAAAGTCAAAACAGTTGGCACTACAACAATCAGAACTAGCATCAACAACATGCAGCCTTAATATGGTCATATATCATGTTGCTGGAAGTGGAAATGGATGCAGTTTGTTCATCACACTTGCCTAAATAATAACTTTCCCAAACAAAAAACACTGAAGTAATTTTACTCTGAATTGAAATTGAGAAATTATAATCCATATATGAGCATAGAGGCTATGTTCTTAGAATCCACCGTATACCAAACAGGTAAGCGGGCACTGGCAGAAAGAAATTGAGACGTATTATATCAGTGAAGCAGTACCTTCTTGTTGTAGTACTAAGAGTCGGCCTTGGCGGGGCATTCGAGGCTGGCGTTGAAGTGGCGGGCGGGGAACTTGGCGGAGACGGAGCCCACCTCGAAGACGAGCTCGTCCCCATCGGCGCGGATCCCTGTGATTGACCACCAGCGGAAGAAGGCCTTGACGCTGATGCCGCTGAGCCCGGAGATGCGGCCGTCGTCGAGGTGGCCGGTGAGGCGGTCGTCGAAGTTGGCGAGGTAGCTCCCCGCGGGAAGCACGATGCGGCAGCTGGAGACGAGGTCCACGGCGAAGTCCCCCGAGCCGGCGTCGAGCGTGTAGCCGCGGACGTTGGCCGGGAGCAGGCCGCGCGGGAAGCCGCGGAGGCGGAGCTCATCGTACGCGGTGGTGGGGGTGGTGGATCCGGCGCCGGCGTCGGAGCGGGCGAGCGGGAGGAGGAGGGCCGCGGCGAGGAGCGCGGCGACCGGGAGGAGGAGGACGCGTGATTGGGAGGACTTCGCCATTTTCGTCAGTCGGAAGGGGAGAGAGAGAGACGTGGAACTGTGGAAGAGTTGGAGTCGAGTCGGAAGGAAAGAGTGGCTAAACTTTCTTTAACTAACTGCGCGGATTTCATGTCAAAAAAAATTCGCGGGTTCCTTCGTCACTCCTGTCACGTGCACAGTGTGGTAGTTGAATGCTTCATACTCCTACTTGAATGTCGTTCGGTTGTTTTCGGTCGCTGCTACTCCGGGCACTGTTTAACTTCGGCCATGATAGAGTAGCTAGCAACAGTGCATCTAAGTAAAGATTAACATACGTTATTACGGGCTGTTAGAACATCTCCAGCCGTCTCCCCGACTCTTTTTTTTATCCGGATGGCGTTATTTGGTCCAGCCGCGCCCTCAGTTCCTCGTTTTCGCTCGGATTTGGGCTTTCATCAATCCGGAGAGCCCAGACCATCCCCGGCTTTCCGAGGCGCGCTCGGAGACTTCGGACGAAACAAAAACACGCGAAACGTCGAGCGGGCCCACGGTGTCGGCCACAGGAAGGGTAGTTCCCGCCATTTATTTTGTTTTCCTCCAAAATGCGCCGCATATACCTATTTTCTCCGCCGAGAACAAGGACGAGCAGTACAACTCCGACGCTCCAGCCCCTGCCGCGTCGGCGGGCCGCCCCGAACTCGGCCAGAAGAAGCTGAAAGAACTGAAGAAGGCGGGCCATCCAGCCAAAAGATTGCAGGCGTCCTTCGACAAATGCTGGGCCAACGCGAGGGCGCACGCCGCCGGGAGGGACAACAAGTACGACGCGCGGTGGACGGAGATGCTCGCCAACCAGGATGTCCGGATCGCCTTGCTGAAGACAACCGCCGCGGCGAAGAAAAGGAACACCGACCTTGCGTTCCTGATCGGCGGCAACGACGCTGCGATGGACGAGGAGACGAGGGCTTGGTACGACGCCCATCGCCAAGACATCCTCCGGCCTCCGTCGACTGCTTCGTCCTCCCCTTCGACGATGTCCGCCCCTTCGACGACGTCCACTCCGGCGGCCGATGATGCATCGCCGCCCGAGGCGCAGGAAGGCACCGCCGACGAGCCTGTTGTAGTCTAGTTTCTGTTTCGATCGCCGGATTGTGACTGATCCGATCGCCGAACTATTGGGCGATGCTTTTGTGTAGCGGGAAGATGATATTTTGAAACTTATCCGCGCTGATGGGCGAATGCCGGGGTGCCGACTGGGAAAATGTTGCCACCCACGCCCTATTTACATCCAATCCGAACGAAACTTTCGCCGCATTTCGGTCCGGGGGCCTCAAACGGCTGGAGATGCTCTTAAGTTTTCTTGCTACATCGTTGGTCGTTTATCCATAATATTTTTCTCACTAAGTTTTTAAATGATTGAGAATATCTATTTTGTTTCAACGTTCTACAAAATCAAACCATTTGTTAAATATTAAATTATATGTGATTTTATCAAACATCCATAGAAGAATAACGATAATACTGCATGCACACTGATACGTCGTCAACGTATCTATAATTTTTGATGTTCCATGCTTGTTTTTACACCATTTGCCCAATGTTTCGTTACACTTAGTGGCACTTTTATGCATTTTCCAGAACTAACCTATTAACAAGTCGCCACAGTGCCAGTTCCCTGTTTTCTGCTGTTTTTGTGTTTCAGAAGTGATACACATGAAATATTCTCGGAATTGGACGAAACAAGTTCCTGAAGTCTTATTTTTCCCGGAAGCTTCCAGAGATCCGAAGAGGAGTAGGAGAGGGGCCACAGGCCAGTCTCACGCCTGGCTGGCGCGGCCCAGGCCCTGGCCGCGTCGCCATGGTGTGAGGAGGCCTGGGTCCACCTCTGAGATCGCCCCTTCGCCTATAAAGACCCCCTGATGGAAAAAACCTAAGTACCCGATCAATTTTCCAGAACACATCGCGATCCACCGCCGTCGTCGACCCGAAGATCGGGAGGGTCCAGAAGCTCTTCTCGGCACCCTGCCGAAGAGGGGAATCACCACCGGAGGTCTTCTTCATCGCCATGCTTGCCTCCGGAGCGATGAGTGAGTAGTCTACCTTGGACTATGGGTCCATAGTAGTAGCTAGATGGTTGTCTTCTCCACCATGTACTTCATGTTTAGATCTCATGAGCTGCCCTACATGATTGAGATCACCGTTATGTAATTCTACATGTTTGATTTGTTGGGATCCGATGAATATTGGTGTTATGATTGAGTTGCTATACTGAAATATATCTTATGTTATCTCTATGTTGTTTATGATCTTGCATGCTCTCCGTTCTTAGTAGTTATCTTGGCCGAGTAGTTGCTAGTGACTCTAAGAGGGGGTATTTATGCTCGATAGTGGGTTCATGCCTCTATTTAATCTGGGGGAGTGACAGAAACCTCTAAGGTTGTAGATATGCTGTTGCTACTAGGGAGAAAACAACATTCATATGCTCAAGGGCATATGCTTTGTTTACATTACACATTTTGCTTAATACAATTATCTGTTGTTCGCAACTTAATACTTGTGGAGTTCTCGGATTGATTCGCCACAAGTGGATTATTAGTCATAGATGCAGTTGGATGGCGGTCTATGTATTTTGTTGTAATGCCCAGAGTAAATCTCATAGTGATCTTCTTGACATACCATGTTTATCTTTATTCTATCAATTGCCCAACTGTAATTTGTTTACCCATCATGTGTTATTTATCTTATGGAGAGACACCACTAGTGAACTGTGGACCCCGGTCCTATTTCCATCATATTGCTATCACCTATTTACTTTACTCGCATACTTCTACTGCTTTCCACTCGATACGCTCATAACCTTTGTTTCAAGCAAACCGGTGAGATTGACAACCTCATCGCAAGTTGGGAGCAAAGTACTTGGTTGTGTTGTGTGCAGGTTCCGCGTTGCAGCTAGCAAGCAAAGCTTGGACGAGGCGCCATATATAAATTATCCAAAGCTGTCGCAAACTAGCAAGCATCACCTTCAAACGTAATTGCCCGCTCTTCTCCTGATCGACATAACCTTAGTTTCTTAACTGAGGGAAAACTAGCTGCTATACTCATCACACCTTCCTCTTGGGGTTCCCAACGGGCTGGTCATTCACCACGCATCAAGCTAATTTTCTGGCACCGTTGCCGGGGAAGAGTGGAAGACCACTGCAAGGGGAGTTTTTCGCACGCACATCCTTTACTTTGTTATTGTTTTGCTTTACTTTATTTATTTTACCTGCATCGTTTTATATCAAAAACCCAAAAAAATTAGAATCCTTGGTAGTTGTTATTTCTTTACTTTTAGTTCATTATGTTGATCCCTAAGTACGTTCTGGAGGACCTTGATTGCTGGGATGATGGCGCCAGAAAAGAGTTGGTGCCTCGTTGAATGTTCAGCCCGTTGGGAACCCCAAGAGAAAGGTGTGATGAATACAGCAGCAAGATTTTCCCTCAGTTAAGAAACCAAGGTTTATCGTTCTTGGAGAGGAGAGACAAACGACTGAAGGTGATGCTTGCTAGTTTGCGACAGCTTCGGACAATTTATATATGGTGCCTCGTCCAAGCTTTGCTTGCTAGCTGCAACGCGGAACCTGCACACACACAACCAAGTACTTTGCTCGCAACTTACGATGAGGTTGTCAATCTCACCGGTTTGCTTGAAACAAAGGTTATGAGTGTATCGAGTGGAAAACAGTAAAAGTATGCGAGTAAAGTAAACAGTGCGAGTAAAGTAAACAGTGCGAGTAAAGTAAACAGGTGATAGCAATAAGATGGAAATAGGACCGGGGTCCACAGTTCACTAGTGGTGTCTCTCCATAAGATAAATAACACATGCTGGGTAAACAAATTACAGTTGGGCAATTGATAGAATAAAGATAAACGTGATATGTCAAGAAGATCACTATGAGATTTACTCTGGGCATTACAACAAAATACATAGACCGCCATCCAACTGCATCTATGACTAATAATCCACTTGTGGCGAATCAATCCGAGAACTCCACAAGTATTAAGTTGCGAACAACAGATAATTGCATTAAGCAAAGTGTGTAATGTAAACAAAGCATATGCCCTTGAGCATATGAATGTTGTTTTCTCCCTAGTAGCAACAGCACATCTACAACCTTAGAGGTTTCTATCACTCTCCCAGGTTAAATAGAGGCATGAACCCACTATCGAGCATAAATACCCCCTCTTGGAGTCACTAGCAACTACTCGGCCAAGATAGCTACTAACAACGGAGAGCATGCAAGATCATAAACAACATAGAGATAACATAAGATATATTTCAGTACAGCAACTCAATCATAACACCAATATTCATCGGATCCCAACAAACCAAACATGTAGAATTACATAACGGTGATCTCAATCATGTAGGGCAGCTCATGAGATCTAAACATGAAGCACATGGTGGAGAAGACAACCATCTAGCTACTGCTATGGACCCATAGTCCAAGGTAGACTACTCACTCATCGCTCTGGAGGCAAGCATGGCGATGAAGAAGACCTCCGGTGGCGATTCCCCTCTCTGGCAGGGTGCCGGGAAGAGCTTCTGGACCCCCCGATCTTCGGGTCGACGGCGGCGGCGGATCGCGATGTGTTCTGGAAAATTGATCGGGTACTTAGGTTTTTCCCGTCGGGGGGTCTTTATAGGCGAAGGGGCGATGTCAGAGGAGGGACCAGGCGGCCTCACGCCAGGGTAGCGTGGCCCTGGCCCTGGCCACACCAGCCCTGTGCGTGGGCCCCTGGTGGCCCCTCTCCTTCTCTCCTTCGGATATCTGGAATCTTCCGGGTAAAATAAGACTTCAGGAACTTGTTTCGTCCAATTCCGAGAATATTTCCTGTGTATCACTTCTGAAACACAAAAACAGCAGAAAACAGGGAACTGGCACTCTGGCAACTTGTTAATAGGTTAGTTCCGGAAAATGCATAAAAGTGCCACGAAGTGTAATGAAACAGTAAGCAAATGGTGTAAAAACATGCATGGAGCATCAAAAATTATAGATACGTTGGAGACGTATCAGACCTCTCAGTAGGTAGTGGTTCAATTATTGGAAAAAGTAACATTGAGGAGTTCTTTAATCACATTAGTATGCATAAGGAAGTTGAGGAAAAGTCTTTGGTTGAGCTAGCTCCTAGTATTGAAGTTGCTTCTGCTTATTTAATTCACATGTTAGAAGCTAGGTTTGCTAGTATTAATCCTTTTATGCAATATATGTTCCTTAAGCTTCATGAAATTGAGGATCCCGAAAAGAAAGCTTTTATCTTGGAAACTTTGCGCATAGAATTTAGAGATGTTGCAATTGAAGCTAGGAAAGTTCTTAAACGTTTTAATAAACTCGGTTCACCTATAAAGGTTATTAGTACAAATGATGAAGGAGACGAAATACCTATACCTAGCAAGCTCTTTGGATTGTGTGAAGCTTTCAAAAATAATTTTGACTGGATCTGTCCCAAAAATCTTTTTTGTGATTTGAGTGAACCAAAGCGTGATCACAAAGGGTCTTCTAAAACTTATGTGGATGAAATACAATGCCTTATTGACAAGACTTCTGCAGTCGATCTTTATGCTCCTTCTGATGTTACTTGATTCGCAATTTTCTGCGCCTAGCTTAAAGGCGTTAAAGAAAAGCACTCTTCGGAGATAACCCAATGTTTTATTTTCAGTACTTTTTCTTTTATTTGAGTCTTGGAAGTCATTACTACTGTAATGACCGCTCCTTATCCTTTTTATTTTGTTGTTGTGCCAAGAGAAGCCTCTAATTTGAGTGAGGTAAAGATTTGGGGATGTTGCTGTCCTGAAACTGTTTTCGGTGCTGCACCGTAAAAATTCGTATAAATTCTCTGTATATCTTTTGGACCTGCGATTTCTTGTGCATATGCCCCAGGTTATATCCAAACTTTCGTTAGTTTAACACTTTTTGATTTGAGCAACAGAAAACCCCTCAAAAATTCGACCTTTGTCAGTTGTTCTGTTTTGACAGATTTCTGCCAATATTTGTGTTTGCCGCTTTATCGCTTTCTTTTGAGTTCTTTTGATCACGGAACTTTTGGGGAAGTTGCTAAAGTAGTATATGCTATATATGTGGTGGTTTTGGGTTAAAACCTAAAGCAAAAAGAGGTTGATTATATGTTATGCTACACTAATGTTGCTAATAGATTTGTGTTTAGTTTTGTATGAAGGAAGTTTTCAAGTGTAGGGATTGGAGAATGATGAGATGAGTTGAAGAATGGACAAAAGCTCAAGCTTGGGGATGCCCATGCATCACCCCAAGAAATATCCAAGAAGTACAAGCGTCAAAGCTTGGGGATGCCCCCGAGGCACCCCTTCTTTATCGGCAAAAATCAGGTCACCTTTGAAAACACTATATTTTTATTGCTTCATGCACTATGTGTTTTTTTCTTGGAGCGTCAGTTGTTTTAGTTTTCTTAGTTAGTTTAGTTTGTTTGCTGCAATAAATGGTTGGACCCCAACAAATTTCCTTTGGAGGAGATGTACTCGTTTTCATTTGCCAAGAATACTCAGTTTTTCACTCTTATCGTTCACCGGGCGTTCTTCTTTTTCTGCTACTGCTTTTGGTTTTCGTTTTTGCCTTGATTTGCGTTCAGACCTTGTCATATCTTTTCATCAAGGTGTATTTTTTGCCTCTGATCTTTATTGGTTTTCATCAAAATAGGTGTTTATAAAATTTTCAAATGGTGTTGGAAAAGAGAAAAAGCTTTATGCAAAATAGTGGTACAAGAAGGAGCTTGTGTAGACTGCGGCTTAGGCTTTTTCATGTCATGCTTGATGTCTTTTTGATAGTATGCTTAGTGGTTTTGCTGTAGCATGACTTGTCTCAAATAACTGAGATTGCTTAATGAGCCTTTGAAAAAAATCATGCATTGTTTTTAATTGTATGGAAGCATTATTTTGGTTTTCTCCTTGATGCTTTATTTGGGTTGACTTGGCGCATGCTCACACATGTTAGACTCTTACAAAGTCGCCAATAGCCTCTATGATCATTTAGTTTTTGACTTTTGATGCCATCTTATGCTTCTTTTAATGTCGCTTTGTCGCTTTGCATGATTATGGCCATTATTGCTCTTTTAGTTTGTCGCTCCCAGTCTTTTGCTAGCCCTCGCCTTGTACTGAGTATGAGCTCTACTCGTGCATCCAACTCCTAAAAGCAAAAGTCTTCCAAAGTGTCCACCATACATACCTACTAGCAATTTCCTATTCCAAGTAAATTTGACTTGCTTTTATTTTCTCTTCAAATTAAACTCTTACCAGTGTTATGCGAAATTCGGTCAGTAAAGCTCTCACGAACCGGAAGGCACACTTTACTTTTTCCTGTTCTTAAAAATTTGACATTGTGGTCTCTTATGTTGAGTTATTATGCTTGCAAGTTATAAGTTGGAGACTAGCCCAGCCATGCAGTCATGGGCAAGCTTTCAACATTGCACTTCTTATTTGAGTTGATATCGTGATCTTTTGTTTATGGATGCCCGCGGTGTGAAATGAATTGGGAATCTAGTGGGGATCATGGAGTTTGTATATGTGTTAGGGAAACTCCGGGCCGCCAATCTAAGCCATGCATAATTCATGGTGGAAATTTGCAGCATACCCATGGTGGACATTCGACGACGCATCTCACAATAAAAAGCTAAACAAATGGAAAATAAAAGAGATGTCGAGGTGTTCATTGTCTGCTTGTCCTGTCATTTTGATGTGGGCTTGTTCCATGTCATCGGGCACGGAGGTACCCCGTTGGCGGTTCTCAATGATATGCATATACTTACAATGACAAGAGCCTTGCTTGGAACTCTAAGTAAAGTAGCATGACGTTTGGGTACTCGTATTCATGGGACACGAGGTTTTCAACTTATGATTTGTCAAGCATATGCATCATAATTGTTCTCGCATTAACTCTAACCATTCAAGATGCTTATGATGGGGGCAATGAGAGCTCAAAGCCGGTAAGTACCATAATTTTTGAAGGTTATAAAACTTTTAATCACTGCTTCCCTCTGCGAAGGGCCTTTCTTTTACTTTTATGTTGAGTCACCACCTTCTTTCTTTATGCACCATAAGAGAGCATAGTTGTCATTCTTAGTATAATGTGCATTGTCCCAAAGTTTTCATTGATTGATTCATATTGTTGGTTTCATTTGTTCTCAAATTATTTGTATCTAGTCGCCCTCTTAAACTTGAAGGTGTCCTATGCATTTATGTTTTGCTCTCTTTGAAGGACAAGCTGAAAACCATTTGTATGTTTTTCCTTATGATTTGAACACACGTTTGACTTTCATTGTTTTATTTTCATGATCTTTTGTTTATGTTCATTTGCATGTTTACAACATGGTTGCTAAGTTTCTATTGTCAAGATTATATCTTTCATGCCCATGTTTTAAGTTCTTATGATCCCAGCTCACAAATGCTTACATACATGATCAAGATTGTGTAGGTGCATGTCACCTCAAAAATTATTCTTTTGTTATCACTTACCTACTCGAGGACGAGCAGGAGTTAAGCTTGGGGATGCTTGATACATCTCCAACGTATCTATAATTTTTTATGCTCCATGCTTGTTTTTACACTATTTGCCCAATGTTTCGTTACACTTAGTGGCACTTTTATGCATTTCCCGGAACTAACCTATTAACAAGTTGCCACAGTGCCAGTTCCCTGTTTTCTGCTGTTTTTGTGTTTCAGAAGTGATACACAGGAAATATTCTCGGAATTGGACGAAACAAGTTCCTGAAGTCTTATTTTTCCCAGAAACTTCCAGAGATCCGAAGAGGAGTAGGAGAGGGGCCACAGGCCAGTCTCACGCCTGGCTGGCGTGGCCCAGGCCCTGGCCATGCCGCCATGGTGTGAGGAGGCCTGGGTTCACCTCTGACATCGCCCCTTCGCCTATAAAGACCCCCCGACGGAAAAAAAACCTAAGTACCCGATCAATTTTCTAGAACACATCGCGATCCGCCGCCGCCGTCGACCCGAAGATCGGGAGGGTCCAGAAGCTCTTCCCGGCACCCTGTCGGAGAGGGGAATCACCACCGGAGGTCTTCTTCATCACCATGCTTGCCTCCGGAGCGATGAGTGAGTAGTCTACCTTGGACTATGGGTCCATAGCAGTAGCTAGATGGTTGTCTTCTCCACCATGTGCTTCATGTTTAGATCTCATGAGCTGCCCTACATGATTGAGATCACCGTTGTGTAATTCTACATGTTTGGTTTGTTGGGATCCGATGAATATTGGTGTTATGATTGAGTTGCTATACTGAAATATATCTTATGTTATCTCTATGTTGTTTATGATCTTGCATGCTCTCCGTTGTTAGTAGCTATCTTGGCCGAGTAGTTGCTAGTGACTCCAAGAGGGGGTATTTATGCTCGATACTGGGTTCATGCCTCTATTTAATCTGGGGGAGTGACAGAAACCTCTAAGGTTGTAGATGTGCTGTTGCTACTAGGGAGAAAACAACATTCATATGCTCAAGGGCATATGCTTTGTTTACATTACACACTTTGCTTAATGCAATTATCTGTTGTTCGCAACTTAATACTTGTGGAGTTCTCGGATTGATTCGCCACAAGTGGATTATTAATCATAGATGCAGTTGGATGGCGGTATATGTATTTTGTTGTAATGCCCAGAGTAAATCTCATAGTGATCTTCTTGACATACCACGTTTATCTTTATTCTATCAATTGCCCAACTGTAATTTGTTTACCCAGCATGTGTTATTTATCTTATGGAGAGACACCACTAGTGAACTATGGACCCCGGTCCTATTTCTATCATATTGCTATCACCTGTTTACTTTACTCGCACTGTTTACTTTACTCGCATACTTCTACTGCTTTCCACTCGATACGCTCATAACCTTTGTTTCAAGCAAACCGGTGAGATTGACAACCTCATCGCAAATTGGGAGCAAAGTACTTGGTTGTGTTGTGTGCAGGTTCCGCGTTGCAGCTAGCAAGCAAAGCTTGGACGAGGCGCCATATATAAATTATCCGAAGCTGTCGGAAACTAGCAAGCATCACCTTCGGTCGTAATTGCCCGCTCTTCTCCTGATCGACATAACCTTGGTTTCTTAACTGAGGGAAAACTAGCTGCTATACTCATCACACCTTTCTCTTGGGGTTCCCAACGGGCTGGTCATTCACCACGCATCACACACCTCATTTGATTTTTTTAAACCAGCCGTTCTTTTAGTTGGCATATCTCAATTTTCCCCCAAATCGATTAACTTGTATAAGTTTTCCCTTACTAAAATGATACAACATAACTATCTCACATAATAATAATTCATAACATTTTTAAAGTATACAAAAATCCTTTAATTGAGAATAAGTTTTTGATCTACAATTGGTTATGTATTAATAAAATTCTCGTGCATTGCCGCGGCCTTACTCTCTAACAATGACAATACAAAAGTCTCGACATAATATGGGCAGTCGAAGACTTAATTTTCAAATTGTCAACATAATCTATGTTTTATCATCGTGTGATTCACAAAATTTAAATATGTCTAATTATTATTATAAAAAAACATCATCATTTGTTTTAGAGTCAAGGAACCTTGTTTAACTACAGATATATTTCTAGACTTATAATATGTTGTAGACAGTTAAAAGGTAAAAGGGGCATCACCCATCAACACACAATACTAGACCCTTATGCGTGCCTTGCCGCGTCGCTCCTTAATTTAAATTTATTTTCATTCAATGACACTCAGTTTCAAAATGATCTAGTGAAAAATAATAGACTGGCAATGTCTTTGCCCATCAAACAAAAAGGATAATACTGAACATCCCCTTGAAATAAATCAGAAGCTACATATTTGTAGGCCATGAGCAATCTGGAAGCAAAGGCGTAAACACTGATTTTTAACCCACAATAATCATAGGTATACCAATATTGAGTAATTTAGCTATTATTATTTCATATTCACCAATGGAATATCTAAATAGAAACGTTTTTGTTTTTATCTAATTCAAAATTGACTTGTATTATCTCGTCCTCTAAAATGCAGTAATTCATACTATCATGTTAATGTGACATTTGGAAGCAGAAGCGTAAATGCTGATTTAACCCAAAGCAATCATATGGATATCAATAATGGTTAATTGGTTATTACTATTTCATATTCACCAACAGAATATCCAAATCGAAAGGTTTTAGTGTATCTCTAATTTAAAATTAAATCCTCTAAATTGCGCTAATCCATACTATCATATTTATGTTTATTGGTCACTATATACCTTCAGATACCCATCAACCAAAATAATCGGCTTTGACAATTAAGACAAATTCCCAACATTAATGAAAATGGGTATTCGGGCTCCATTCATACTGGTAAAGGAGGATGGTATACCCAAATACCGGATGAGAAGAAAGTCGAGTATGCTCCAAGCTACCACTTCCTAACTCCTAAACAGCATGATCAATATGCATCGATCATAGATTACTGGAAGCAAGACAGGTAGAGGCTCAAGGTAGGGACTGACTGAACTTGTTGTCACATCAGCAGCATGAAAAGTCACGAGAAGTGACAGATAGGGGGTAAATCAGGCGCAGTAAAAAAATACTTCTCCGTACTGAATATCTGAAGATGATGTTAAGCCGGGTACAAATGCCCAAAAATGCTCACAAACATTGCACGGGCAGCATCAGGTACCTCTTTCTCAGGGAGTCCGTCGCGTCATCCTTGAGACCCATTCCGAGGGAGCGTTGGCAGTTCACATCCGCAATTCATCTCAACCACCGGGTTCACGCATCCAAAGCTTTGCTATCATAATTAAGCAGTTGCAAGCGACCGAGAACAAGGGGCTCTCCGGTGAGCCCTACACGGTGATCAAATTGACAAAGCGGAGGGTTTGAGATGGTCGAGTTGCCAAGTGGCAACTTAGGATTTATTTTTTCAAGATTCACAATGACTCTAGAAAAAAATAAGATGGTGCTCATCATTTTTTACAAGGGCAATCAGCACACACACACACGCACTGGACGTAATGCATCGCTCCTAGCTAGGGCGCCGCCAGAATGTGAGCGTACTTGATCACCTTGGAGACGGCCTCCAGGACTTCCATGGGGGTCACGTCCCCGACCACGGTCACCGTCTTGATCCCCAGCTCGATCTTGACGGACACAACTCCTGCACAAGTTCGTCGATCACCACAAAGGAGGAAATATATACGTGCAGAGCTCATGCTGACCATATTTCACTTCATCGCCTACCTTCCAGCTTGGAGATCTGCTTCTGGACCTTCCTGGCGCAGCCATGGCAGTGCATCGACACCTTCAGGGCCACGGTCTGCACCGCCATGCCAATGCAAGTGTTTTCACAGCAAGAAACGGTTAAATTTCCACTTGCCTTTCGAGAAAATGCAACGGAAATCAACAGGATCGCGAGTTCACCTTCGGCTCCGCTGATGAGGACGCTGCCTTGGGCTGCTCATCGACGTCCGTGACTGGCACAACGCGATTCTGATCCCGGTGGCTTCGCAGCAGCCCGCTCTTCTCGTTGCTGTCTTCGTCTTCCTCCGGACCGGAGCCTGCAGAGGAACGAGGCAACCAACGCAGAGCTTTCTTCTTCAAACCCATCGTTGCAGCCATGCACTGGATGCCCGGGCAGTTAACCAGAGCCATCAGGCTACAACCAACTCAGATATATAGGTGCTGTGATATCTTTTGTGTGTATGTGTGTGTGTGTGTGTGTGTGTGTGGATTTGCCGTGAGATGAACCACCAAAGGAAAAACAAAGATTCTTTACAAAATCGCTGGTTGGTCTATCCGAAGTCCAACTACTGGTCCATACGATCAGACTAACCTCTGTACCAGGTACTGTGAAGAGTTGGATGGCGGTGGGTGACCTATGGATCAGTCGGTCATGTTAGCTAGCTAGGCAAAAATCTGATGGCCAGTACTTGACAACTTAAATTGGACACAAGTTCAATGGATGGACACAAAAGGTTATGCGGCTGAAACAGAACCAAACAAGCTCAAAATTCATTCAAGCTCAAGACTGTCACAAATCTCACTCACATTTCCACATGTTCCAAAAGATACAAACTGCAGGTATAAGGCCGCTTGTTCTTGTCAATACTGCTATAAGAGGGTAGGTACATCAGACTCACATCAACAGGAGTCACTGGCAAAATGTACTAAAAACCCAAACATTATCATTCGTCGCAGATCATTATTCAAAGCTCTCCTCAAGAACCGCCCACCTTCACAAGCCACCAACAAATTTGACATTTCCAGACGCATCAATACCGAGCAACATCTAAAATTTCATCATGATGCTGTTATAATCACATAACTGTCAAAACTAAAAAACACATACATCCTAGTGCTGATTGTTTCTTACCACAACTCAAGCAACAAATGCCACCCCTGCTCTGCTGTGAAGTGACATAACCACAGCACAAGCAGGCATTTATAAGACCTGCAAAGTGCACAAGACAAATCATAGTTAAGAAAAAGGGCACACCCCAGGTATAATTGTCAGAAATAGAAGTGGTAACACAACAAATGCAAGTGAAAACCATACGTCCTACATAAAATGGTTCTACATACAACAAATCACAGTACCACGAAGGACACCTTCATGCCTGAAAAAAGCAGGTGAGCCTGGTAATTGTGAGTTTTCTTCACGGTGAGGCTATCCTGGACTAGGGCTGTTTGGTTGCTGCCCTGGCCTAGTAAAATATTACCTCCGTTTCGAAATAATTAGCTTTCTAAAAAAGGCTTACATTTTGGAACGGAGGTAGTATTAAATAGCCTACTAGCGTTGTAATGAGCCCATAAAGATCAGCAAGCCTAAAAGATACATACAGATTAAAGTCAGGCTGGTGCCCAGCCTGCCAATTCCGTTTGCCTTGTCCAGTGTAAACATCGGTCACAGCGCACACTAAGCAAGGTGTCAGCTTTACCAGGCCAGGCTAGCGTGCATTTGTTCAGGACACTAACCCAACACTGTCCAGGCACTTCTCAGGGATGCTCCAGGCCAGGCGCGATGCAGCCAGGATAACATCCAAAAACGCTCACAAACACTACATGCACACCTGACATCCCAACTAGAAAAGAGACCTAAACCTCACTTAGAGGCCTTGTTTACTTCTCTCAGTATTTTCACCCCCAAGGTCCTGCTTGGCATGCCGTATTTATTTCCAACGTCCGACGAAATTTTCGGAGCTCTCAGGATTTTTAACGTGACCTCTTTAGGTCCGTAATAATCTCCGGCCGGTTTTCCTAAAATACCAGCATCCAAGCGGGGCCCAAGGGATTTGGAGATGGGAGGGGATTTGGTGTTCACCCAATCCCCTCAAATACACTTACCGGAAAATACACTAGTATGGGGGAGAGTTTTTAATATAGACAAAAAATCAATAAATGGGAGGGGATTTGTGGGGGACAAAAATACAATATATCTCGGGATTATCCTGTCCAAACCCGGTGTAGTACACGAACTATTGAGGATTTTCCGGGGTTCGAAATAATCCCCTCCTATCCCTTCAAATACACTAGAAGTAAACAAGGCCTGAGTGGGCATCTGATCTTCCATCCAGGACCTAGCGCAAGACAAGAAAATTTAGGAATCATCCGGTAGATCAAGGATCGTACTCAAGTGGGACATGCAACCAAGCCAATTAATTACCCACTCAGTTACTCGCTTTGACGAGATGTTATATAACCGAACTGTTTGCATTTAAACAGAACTTATAAATTCAGTTTTCTAGTCATTTTCACCTCAAATATCCTATTATATTGCTACTTACCATTGATAAGGGCTAACATGACAAACAAATCAGACTGAAACAAGCATTATACAATAGATCAGTCAGGCATCACAACTTCGACAGCTAAGCATGTCTTTTGTTTGTGAGAAGACCCTTGTAGGGTTTAATGATCAACATGATAACCTGAGAAATAAATAACAGAAAAAGGGAAAAATAGCATAGTATATTCAGATGACTGTGGCACATAGTAACGTTGCATTTACAAAAGAAGATAGTATGCATTGCTCAGTCAAAATATGTCTTGGAAAATCAAGGATTCTAAAAATGCTAGAATAGAACAGTACCTAATATAATTTAGGACACAAAGCCACCCAAAGTGCTCCTGATCATAACCGGAGATCACAAAGGGCCTAAAATACGGCCTGCGTAAGCATAAGAGCATGCCACAGTGAGTTTACAGAGAAGAGAAGTAATATCGGAAAGAATGATGTGTAACTGACCATAAGCAGCTTATTCAGATGCAATTCACCTTACATGGTGCTTCACTGACTGAAGTTCATCTCTGAGTATCTGCAGTATAAGAGGGCATACATAAGAAGAATGTTCTTGTACAAAATAAGGTTCATAATAGTTTCGAGTCAAATAGTGCTAGAGAATATCTTGCCTTCTAGGCTTGTTCTGGCGCTGATCAAGCTCTTCAGTCACAATATCTGCATTACAGTATATGGACAAATGGAAGCAATTTATAAACTGTAACGCATGCTAATAGTTTTTTAGCAGTATGGCCTAACAGGAGAGCACACAACTTACCATTTTCCGGAGGAGATTTAGCCCCTTTGTTAACATTAGCTTCCCTGAAATAATTAATAAATATTGTGAATCCCCATAATGCTTGAAAGTGACCTTCATTGTTGATGCAATAAATAAACAATCAAATAGGTCATATAATCAGGTAGGAACAGGGGGCAAGAAAGAATTGTACACTCTCCAAGTAAAAATAACTACATGTTTACACAGCTAACTGAAATGATGTCAACTCGTTCTAGCAGTGGCTGATTTTAAAGGCAAATCATATCTTAATTAACATTAGTATTTACCTGGTTGGAATGGATGATGACGTCTGACCTGAAGACCTAGAGTAAAAGCTTGGATCGAGGGTAATGTAAGGTGGATACGATCCTCCAAAAGCCCCAGCTGCACCAGCCAATAGTGGCAGCCTATTACCATGCAAAAAATATAAAAGGTGGTTCTCAGACAAAATAGAAGATGTCATCTCAGAGTGAAAGGAAAAGTACATTATTTTTCTCAGATACAACAGAAAACATGAAGAGTCCAATATGATCGTGAATAATACGGGAAGGAAGAACATATGAGTGCAAATGGACAAATATTATGAAGCGATCTCCTCTAGTAATTATCCCCCTTCATACCATTTTTTTAAGTTTAAGTAAAATCAGTACATCACTGTCAATTATTTATGTCAAATTTTAATGAAACAAAAATGCAATATAAGAAAGATGTGGTCAGTAGCACCAGTGAAAACAACAAGATGCATGGATGCAGTGCAAATAATGTTGGGCATTTTTTGTCTTATGAACTACTTGCTGTTGCATAACTACATCAAGTATCACTGCACAAACATTATTTCATTGATAGTGATGAAAGTCTAACAGCAAGAACTGCAAATCTAGCAATTCAAAGCAAAATATACCATGCCATTTCGTTATTTCCCATTCCCATCTGCTGTTGAGCCACATAGCCAGGGAGGGCCATACCAACTCCAAGCCCACCTGGATGCTGGCCGGCAAATTGCATCACTGCATTAATGATAAATAGAATGCATGATCCATCAAGAAAAGAAGGAAATAAATTGTTACAAGAGAAGTACAGTGGATGTGAAAGCAAACCTGGCAGAAGAGCTGGAGTGCCAGGAAAATTATTTTGCTCGCCCTGGGAAAGACCAACAGCTCCAGCAGAACCAATAATCTGAGCTCCACCATACATGAAGGAGCCCCGTCCAGTTTCTTTATTAGTTTTTTCCACCTCAGATGATAGAGTCTTGGATTGGTTTGAACTAGGATAGGAACCATTCTCGCCACTTTCAGTAGATCTAGCAGGTAGATGCTGGGCAGTCAGTGAAGGATTGCTCCGATGGCTCAACTGCTGAGTTGGAATTCTCGTTGCAGGTTGAGTAGGTACTTGACCTGACTTCTGGTGCACAACTGAGGTGTGATTTTGCTGTTGTGCAGAAATCCTAGACGTTTGGTGAAATGATGAAGTTGGCTGATTATGTGAAGGAACCCCGATGCCTGAATTTCCCCCTTGAGCCCTGACAGTAGGGGATTGGCCAGCATTACCTGACGATGCTGCAAACCCTGATGAATTTGACGATGCTCCAGCAGATCTTGCAGGAGATGGCCTAACATGACCCTCCGCATGAAACCTATCCCGTCCACCATAATCTGTGGTTCCTCTCCCTCTAACTATCGGACCAGATTGTAGCTTCATGTGGTCATCCATCTTCATGGAAGATGAGAAACCCTTATTCGAACCTCCGGCTTGTGTGTCCCTTCTTTGAGCTCCCGCATGGTTGGATGCGCCAGAGGGATAAAATGGCGGTGACGCAGAATTTAAGCTTGAATTGACAACATTCTTTCTAGCGGGAACTCCATCTGAATGTGCATTTGAAATTTGGCCAGACTCTCTGTCCACTGCAGAATGAGCAGCAGACTCACGAGATCTTGCTGGTCTGAACAAGTAACAGGACAATCAAATGAGAGAAACATCACTTACTGTTCACTGAACAAGCAGAGCTGCACTATTGACCAAACTTATTTGCATTCAATCCGAAAATATATATCAACTTACTGTTTACGTTGGTACCCAACAACCTCCCGGTTGTTCTTTGCTATTGCGTCATAACGTCTGGGTCCTCTCCCTCGGACAACCTTTTGAGGCCGGTTTTGGTTGTCGCCAAGGTTTTGGTTGTCGCCAAGGTTTTGGTTTTCACCATCGTCGTGATAACTGCGGTACCTCCCTCCTCTGGAAGAACCACGAGCATTGCCTCGGGTTCTACCTCCAGCACCACGACCTCTAAAACAACCTCTTGACCCTCGCTTGTCCTACAATGAAGAGATTTTTCCTCAGTACTGGCCAAAAACTATTTTTACACATCAATGGTAATGAGTAATTACTTCATAGCGCTCGTCAAATCTGTCATGCACATTCAGCTCCTCGAATCTGTCATGCTTCCAAGTTTGATCATCTTTAGCATCCCATAACTTCCTCCCACCAAGCATTCGCCTATTTTACAAAGAAAATATCAGCATATGTGACAGATAAAATAAAGCAATAATTACAACCAGCATTTCAAAACAGTGGCATGATAAAAAGATCTGCAAACATAAGCAAATTGACTAAACAGAGACCACGAAGACCTAGTCAAAACTATGACAGGAAGTTGACATGTTAATTACAGACGCCATAGCTTCTTGACCCTCCAAACAAGGGATCGACTAGCGGCCGGAAACAGAGCACTATATTTTCCCAAGGAAGCTGGAAGCATGCAGTGACAGAACAAGGTCAATTGAACATATCCATATCCAGTTGCCATTGCACTGTGAGCCATTTGCAGACCAACAATGCAGGCATAGTTTTTGCCACAAAGAGTTAGGAGAAGTGTGTGCTTAAACAAGGGGAGAGAACATGATACTGACAGCTACAAGGTTTTAACATTGTATGCCCAAACAATCATTGTTCCTACTAGAAAATATAATTTTATTGAAACCTATGTGATAAAGATTGTAATGGCTAGGGTAACCTTAATGAAGCTCTCTCAAGGCACGAAATGAAGTCGGCATTTCCCAAATTTTATCAAATGCCCCAAGGGTCGCTACAAATATGTGTTGAGTCATGAGTGCATACTTAGTAATAAACATTGCTATCATTGATCCTCTAAAGGCTAAATTGACACTTATTCTAATTCTACAGCAAATCGCTACTACCATCCAAGCATCTTAAGAAACCAAAGTAAATCATGAAAATATTCAAGCAGCTATCAAAAGAAAGAAAAACAGTGAAAGTGTATACAAACACCTAGGTGGAACAAATATGTGCATCACCACCTAGAAGACAACATGTGTGCAGCAGCAAACCTGTGTTTTAATGCTTGGAATTATCTGGTTATTTTGTGTATGACTACGTATACACAGCTTCTCTTTGTTCTTCATTGGTTCTTTATTGTGGAAAGACTACCTATTAAAACTATCATGCTTTCTCGGTTTCTTATCCTCTACGTGTAATTATCAATGATGATTTGCCGTCTCAAGCACACCCATCCATCATGGAAAAAAACAGCCAGGATGATGGGGCATGATGATTGATATCGTTGATCTATAGGGTTTAGAGCTTCCTGTAATGGCAAAGCTGTAGTCTGATTTCTGGTGGAACTTAAGTACTTTGTGTTGGATGAACTATATTAGATACAAACTCATCAACATTATCACTTATAAGCCTTCTAGACTAAGTTTTAGTATGCCTCTATGGAAAAAAGTCGGGCATGATCATATACTACACAACAGAAACTAAGTGCTACAGCTATTGCAAGTTGTACAGAAACTAAAGGTGAGTTTTCAGGAAGGCGCACCTGCGTCCTCCGCCCCCACGGCCGTTCTCGGCGAAGCGGTCATCGTGCATGTAGAAGGCGCCGGAGGTGGGCACAGCGAAGGGCTCCTGCTCCTTCTTCTCCTCCTCCCCATCAGCCTCCTCTCCCTCCTCCCCAGCCTTCTCGCCCTCCTCCCCCTGGCCGGCGGCCACCTCCTTGGGCGGCGGCGCGCGACCGTCGTACTCTTCCTCCTCCAGCCCCTCGCCCGCCTCCTCCTCCTCCAGCAAATCATCGTCGTAGTACTCCTCGTCCTCCTCCTCCGGCTCGCCCTCGTAGTCCTCCGGGGCGCCCTGGCCGTCGACGTCGCGGTCAGGGTCGATCCGCGCCCTGGGCGGGCGCCTCCCCTCCTCGGAGCCCTCGTCGTCGCTGGCCTCCCGGCGACGCATCTCCGGGAGAGCGTCGTCGGGGTCGCTCACGTACTCCTCGGACTCCGCCTGCTCCTGCTCCTCGGCCTCCCGCGCATCATCCTCGGCCTCGGGCGTCAGCGGCGCCGCGGGGGGCTTCTCGGCGGCGAGCGGCTGCTCCGGCTGCGCGTCCGGGGGCGGCGGGTCGGCCATGGGGCAGAGCGAGAGCGAGCGAGCGGAGCAACCCTAGATTTGAGTCGTGGTGTGGTGAGATTTTTTTGAGATGTTGAGGAGAGTTCGAATCGAAGGAAGAGACGACGGGAGCAGGCCGAGCAGGTGACGACAGACAGAGGGATGCGACTCGTGTAACTGAAACGCGATGGATTACAGGGTACGGACCAGGGACGTGATGACGTTTCTTCGACTAGCGCTCGTGACGGTTTATTCGTTAGTACTCCTTCCCTCCGTTTCAAAATATAAATGTTTTAGCTCATCATATGTATATAGATATATTTTTAGTATATAGTTTACTTATTTTATTTTTAACCTACATATATGCATGATAATGATAGGCTAAAACATCTTATACCACCTCTATTCTAAAATAAATGATGTAGGTTTATTTAAATTTGCATGTATCTACATGTTTTAATACATAGATACACACAAATTTAGATAAATTTAAATCACTTATTTTTAGACGGAGAGAGTATTTTGGAACGGAGGGAGTACTAGGTCTAGTGGTTTCGCAAAAAAAAAAGGTCTATGTGTGACTAGCCGAGAAAGTATCATGTGAAATATGGAAACTAGTATGTGAGCCATCCAGTTTTAGATGTGCGATGCAGATCAAGTAACCCTGTGTCTCACATTTTTTGCAAAAGAACGTCCGCTCTGCTGTTGTTGTTTCACACAAATTTCCTCATGGTTCATTTTCCTATACTATTTGTCCCCTTAGTTCATTTGAGTTGGATCTGGGAAACCAGATTTCATGTGTAGATTTGACGTGAAGAAATAGGTTGGATTTTATGTGCAGATTTGACCCTTATGTACTCAACATACTAAGCTCCCTAGAAATGGTGAGCCGTGGTTGTTCTGAGTGGGGGCTCTTGTTTCGGGGCTACATGTAATTGCATGAGGTTGATTTTTCTCCATACTCGCGCGTCAGTTTAAGATGACTCATATGTTATAGAACCGTCTATTAAGATACTTAAACATGCTAAAATAGATACTAACGCGTATAGATAGGCTATATTAAAATATTTGTAGATGAACGTGACTTTTTAACTTTCTATTTTTATTTGGTGTAAATCAGTTATGCCCAAGACAGAATTACAAAAAAAATTAACATAATTTTCCTAACTAGATAAATTTATTTTTTAACACTTTTGTGTAATGATAAAAGTTTAAATATGATAACGGTAAAATTTAAGTTATGAGTTTAAGTGTGGTTAGCCTTGTTATATAAGATAGAAAATATTAGAAGTAAATATTGTATTACTGAATAGTTAGTTTACATTTAGTGACAATATTATTTAAGTTATCGACTAAAAGTAAAAATATTTAGTATAAAAGTATAACTCAAATTCTAGGAAACATAAAGATTTTGAACCATTTTAGTTGTGTGCATTATAGAGAGGAGTAGACCCTGATCCTTGGAGTGTGTGCGTGGATGGCATGGCCGTATGTAACCCAAAATTCCCTTGTAATATTCCATTTGAACTCAGATTTGGGCAACCGACAAGAATATTTGGAGAGAGAAAGAGGGACAGTAGATCTGATGATAGACAAGGAGGAACACATCAGGTTTAGAAATCTAACAAATCAATGATCAGAAGCAAGAAATTAGAAAAGATAAGGAAGAAATTTCAAAAGAGAAGCAATAAACCTAACGAAACCCTATTGGGAATCTGTGAAAGCAATATCTGGACAGTTATGGGCTCACGTTGCCTTCCATGATCTCGACGCGGTCACATGTTGCCTATCTGCGTGTCCCAGGTTCTCCACCCGAGAACCATGCTTGTGGTATCTTTCGTTGTTGGTGTGCGATGCATTACTATGTTCTTCTCGATTTGCTCTACTTGATGTGCTAGCTGATTCCCTCCATTGCCGAATAATTTTGCGCTCCTGTAGCATATGTTTATTTTGACGATGTAGAGCGTAATGATATCCCATCATCACTCTTTTATCTGAATTTGGGGGTATACCTCCACCACCGTTGACTGTTGTTTTGATTATCTCCCACGCTGCCGACGTCAAGCGAATTTTCTCCCTTGCGGCGATGGTTTCATTAGTATCGGCTTCCGCTATGTAGTTGAATCCTCTAGCGAGGTTTGCTGGATTAATAACAGGGTTGTTCTCTTCGTCGAACTCTTCTGATGCTTCATCGATTATGGCACACATCTGGTGGTGACTTCTGATATTTTTCCCTAGTTTTGAGTACCAGATTACCGGCTCGTCTTCATGGAGTTCCAAGCTTGAAACCCACTCTTCTTCAGAGCTATAGGAGACACTGTCGTAATGGCGGTGAAGTCCTCTTCAGAATAATTGTTTATGTTGTCGTAGCTTTCCTCTGATCCAGTGTCTGGAATCTTACTCGCTGTTTCCATGAAGTCAAAGTTTTCCTTGATTCCGTCGAGTTGGTCGACCATGTTTTCTCTACTTTACGTGGGTTTGATGCTGACCGGCGAGTTTGCCTCGCTGGAAGAGCCAACAGAATTTTCTGAGGTTGTTGCGGGTTTGCTGACCAATGGACCTAAAGGAATCGGATATAAAAGGCAAAGGGTTCCCAGGGACCAGATGCAAAAGTTGAAGCTTCCGATCATCAGATCCATCTCTTGATCGAGGTTGCTGAAGATCAAAACTAGGGTGGGTGGGTGTGGTCAAAAGTCAATGGAACCAAAAGAGATCTGGCTTTCGTCAACTGTCGAGTTGCTTCAAGATGTAGATGTCGTCGAATCCATGAATCTAACGCCCAAGATCCCCATGGTCGGCGCTAATTTATGAGGGTTAAACTTGGCAACGTCCTAGATTAAGGACTTCAGATCGGGGAAAGAGAGCGTCAAATGAACTCGAAGGTAAAGTATCAGGCAAACAAGATGACGTTTTGTATTTGCGAGACAAAGCTTAGTACAAACTAAATCTCACATAACCTCGCAGGTCCCTCCTAGCCCCTTTATATAGGTGGCCATGTATCGGGATCCTATCGGGTTCGGTACAAACTCGTACTTATGACGGTTTACATAGAAGTTTCCTTATTGGAATAAACTATGCTTTGACTTCTACTCTAAGCCATACTCTACATGGGCCTTGACCCGAATAATCTTCAAGGTACTAATGTTATGGGCCTCGATAGACATACCCTTGTCAGTCGGGGATGCTCATGGGCTCAAATAGATGCGACCAGGATCGAGAGAGAAGGTGGTCATCGGTCGTATCTGCCGACGAGCCGCTCCATGGACTGCGCCGTAGCTTCTGACGTTGCTGCTCTTAGAGCTTAGAGGAGATCTAGGAATTGACATCAAAATCTGCTGCACATGTACCATGCGTTTTGGGCCATGATTGGTACTAAAGACATAGTAATTTAGGGGGTTTGCTGCTGAAAGGATCGTATGAGAGACTAGAGGGGGGTGAATAGGAGCTACCCAATTTTTACTTCTTTTTCAAGTTAAGGCTAGACAAGAAGGTAAATTCTCTAGATGTGCTACTAAGTGAATTTACCTAAAGTGACAAGCAAGCTAGCAATAATAATATAAGTAAAGGTACAAGTAAAGGATATAAGTAACCGCAATGGAGACACAAAGACACAAGGATGTATTCCCGTAGTTCCTTCCTTGTTACAGGAAGTACGTCTACATTGAAGAGGTGTGGTACCACAAAGGCCACCAACGCCACAAAGGCTCACCCTATTCTCCGGTGAACAAGCCACAAAGGCGAGTTCACGCTCCACTAAGCGATGCCCTAGAAGGCGGCACAAGACCTTTACACAAAGTATTGGGGCGAGCTCCACAACTCAATTGGAGGCTCCCAATAGGCCCACCAAGCTTTGACACACAAAGTTGAGCTTGGAGGACGGCTTCTTCCGGCTAGGGTTCAGATGAACACAAGAGTTACAAGCCCCTCAATGAAATGAGGGGGAAAATCAAATCGCCTTGGTGAAAGTGTAGATCTAGGTCTTCTCACTCAAATCCCAAAAGGGCTTCAAGTTCTAGTGGCTAGAATGGAAGATCTAGTGCTTTGAAGCTCAGCAACAATGGAGGAGAGAGAGTAGAAGCCGCTGCCTCTTCTAGAGGTAGAAGAAGGCTTTATATAGTCCTCCACGAAATGTAGCCGTTGCTGTCCGACTAGGGCCGGAGTCTCTGGCCAGGAGGGCCCGAGTCTCCGCCCTAAGTGACTCCAGCACCGGAGTCTCCAGACGGAGACAAAAGTCTCCGGCCTAATTCCGGGCTGGTGTCTGAGCCGTCCAACCCTTGGTGCATGCCTGAGCCGAGCCAGACAGACCGGAGTCTCCGGCTGACAAGGGTATAGCTAATAGAGCCCGTCAGTTGAGTACCCCTGAGGCCCGTTAAGCTAGGCCCAATTATAATGATAGCCGAGATACGAGTTCTTACCGTATGTCGATATTGTAATCTGTATCGGACCCTACCCGATCCTCGAGACCTGGCCACCTATATATAGGGGCCAGGAGGGGACGGTGTAGGCCAGATTGAAAGCAAGCCAGGTTGAACACCCAAGTTTACTTTCGATATACACCTATTTCGACTAACCTTACCTTCGAGTTCATCCGACGCCCTATCTCCCCGATCCTAAGTCCTTCATCTAGGACATTTGTCGAGTTAACCCTCGTCAATTGGTGCCGACCGTGGGGATCTTGGGTGTTGGAATCATGAATTCGATGGCTTTTTTGTTTTTAGCCAATAGCAGTACAGAAGTCGACGAAAATCAAGAAATGGAGTTGACAATCGGAAGTTTAAGCATCTTCATCGGGTTCATCTCGCCTTTCAGATCCGACGAAACAAGATCCGTCGGCAAGTGAGCCCGAAATAGTAGCAATGATGGAATATTCTGAAGGCTCTTCCAGCGAGGTAAACTCGCCGGTCAGCCTAGAAGAAGTGCAAAAAGGAAAAATCGCAGAAGACAACGAAGCAGTGGAAAATTTTGAAGCAGGGATCCAACTCGAAGATCTCATAATCTGCCTCGACGATATCTCAGGCAAGTCAACAGATACATGGAAGACAGGGTTAGAGCTTTCTGAAGATGGTGACTCGATCTTCTCAAGCTTCAATAGTAACATCGGCAAACAGTGCCAGGTGCTCGCCATTGTAGGAGACAATTCAGAAGAATTCGACGAAAACAACAATCCAGTGCTAAACCCAGCGAATATCGACAGAGAAGCAAATCACCTAGCAGAAGGGCAAACAGCAGAATCCCTCACAACCAGGGAAAAAATTTGACTATCAGTCGACGAATGGAGAATAATAAGAGAAGCCGTAGAACACGGCACGCCAATACCATCAAATTCCAGCAAAGACATGCTTTTGGGGTATCATTATGCCCTAAGGCAGCAAGCAAAACAACTAGCAAAGGAGAAAATAGAGATACAACAAAGAAAAGAATCAGCCATTGCAGCTAGCAATGCCGCTCGCAGAGCACGAAGCGACGCATCACACACTAACGCAAGGAGAAATCGTCGACATGGTTCAAGGTACGAAAACCTCGAGTACTCAGAAAGGCAAAGCATCTCCAAAAACCTCGACTCGTCCTTCCTATCGGTCGACGAGCAGGGGAATATCGTACCAAAAACCCCCGAAGCAGCACTAGTGGTAGCACAAGCGTATCTACTTACAACTCGACCAAGTCCAGGGGATCCTAGGGAACATATGCACAGAGCAGCATTGAACGGACTAAACATGGTGGGCCACAAGCTATCAGCAAAAGGTGAGGAAGCATATCACCACAAGGAAGCACACAAGCCAAGATCACCTCGCCGTCACAATAGTCCTCGGCACAGAAATAGTAATCAACGATCTCGATCACCATCACCAAGACAACATGGAGGAACCCGAAGATCTCGATCTCCAAACGGAAAGCGTGACTATGAAGACGACGAAAAGGAGATGGGAGCATCGTGCTTTACCCGCAGGGTTCGCACCACACCAGTACCCAAGGGGTTTAAATTACCTCATGATCAACAAAAGTACGACGGATCACAGGAACCACAATCATGGCTCTCAGATTATCTGCAAGCAGTACAAATATTGGGAGGAACCAAAGAAACAGCAATGCAAAGTTTGCAACTACACCTCACCGGCGCAGCAAGGTTATGGTTGAGCAAACTAGAGAAAGAAACCATTGGGAGCTGGGAAGACCTCACAAAGCAATTCACAAGCAACTTCAGGTCGACATACAAGCGGCCAGCATCAATAGAAGAAGTCAAAGCATGTGTGCAACAATGCGACGAAGCGTTGCAGGCATACATCCAAAGATGGAGTCTTATCAAAAACTCAGCAGTCGAAGTTTCAGACGAAAGAGCAATAGACGCGTTCATAATTGGATTAAGGCGAAGAGACCTAGTCGAAGAGATGGGCAGAATCAAGCCAAAAACAGTGTCAGACCTCATGGACGTAGCAAACAGATTTGCAGATGGAGAAGACGCATGCAACAACAAGCGGACGCGATCCCCAGAGGACGATAGAAGAAATAGATATGGAAGTCAAAGGAGACGGTCCCACAATTACGACAACTACGGCTCCCATAGCCAAGTAGCCGCGGGGTATAAGGACAACATCTATCAAGAAAGTGATCACAGAAGCTCGGGATATCAAAGCTATGGAAAAGAGGACTATAAAAAGTTTCCCACGAGAGAATCCAGAGAGTATAACCCGTCACCTGAAGACATGCTAAATGGACCTTGCCATATACACTCAGCGTTCGTCGATGGAAAGCGAGTATCCAGGCATGCAATGAAAGATTGCACAACATTCTTGAAGCTACAAGAGGCAGCATTAAACAAACAAACTGAAGCAAGGCGACAAGGATACGAAGGAAGCAACAAACCTCCCCCAAATCAGCAAGGGAACAGTGGAGCACCTCAAGGACAAGACCAGCCAAACCAGGGACACGATGACGACGAAGGGTACGTTCCATCTAAGGGACACATCACAGCAATGATACAACTTGTGCCCAAGTCAAACAAAGAGGAAAAGAGTATTACCCGACAAGTCAATCTAGCAGTCACTTCACCTCCAGCTACAACAGAATATCTACACTGGTCAGAACAACCCATCGAGTTCAACAGGGAAGATCACCCTATAACAGTACCTCAGCCGGGAAACGCGCCCTTGGTACTCAAAGCTCAAATCGGCGCATACGATGTCGATAGAATATTCATGGACGCAGGAAGCGGAATCAATTTGATATACGCGAAAACGCTCAGAGCAATGCATATATCACTAGAGTTCCTGAAGCCAACAGATTGTTCTTTCCATGGAATCGTACCAGGAAGTGCCAATTATCCACTAGGGCGGATAGCACTCAACATTTGCTTTGGCAACCGACAAAACTACAGAAGAGAAAAGCTAGACTTCGAGGTCTTGGATTGGCCATCTCAGTATCACGCGATCCTCGGGCGACCCGCGTTTTCGCGGTTCATGGCAGTGCCTCACTATACGTATCTAGTACTCAAAATGCCAGGACCAAAGGGAATAATCACAATCAAGGGAAGTTTCGAAGTCTCAGATCTCTGCGACAAGGAGTTCCACAAGATGGCGCAAAACTTTGGCATGATAGCCAACTATGCAGAGAAGGTGAAAAGCACGACTACGGAAGGCGTCAAGCTACTCGAAGGACGCACCGCGGAACCAGAGATGAAGAAACCACGAGACAAAGCTACAGAAGAAGAAGAGTAGGCTACGACGACATAAGCATCAAGAGCAACAAAGTATAGTAGAAGAATAAGGCTGTAAAAGCCACAAGTTATACCAGGGGCAATGCCCTCTAGATCCAGAACACAGGTCACAGACCGGATCTCTTGGGTCACCCCATGTATCTTACATTACAAGTATAATAAAGACAAAACGTTCCTCATATTCGAGTTTACGAGTCTTTCAAAGGAAAAATGCGGCAAACGCACGAATCATATAAAAACGCTTTGAGAACAAATTTCTAACATAAAGTCGCGAAATAAGAAACTCTCGCGTTCCACATATACACAAGTATTACAATAGTGGGTTATCAGAATCATCTATACCTAAAGGATCTAAATAGTGATACTCACGGAAAAACGCAGCATCCGCTTCCAGCAGCCTAGCTACCAGCCTTCGAGCAGGTTGCAACGTGTTCTCCATATGTACTCGCAGGCTAGCTCCACCTGGAGCCAAACTCAGGGACATAGAGCTATAATTGAGTCTTGGGTGCCACTTGCGTATCCACCCAAAAGCAAAATTGGCACCTGCCACTAAGTTCAGTTCGATCAATCGATGAATGCGCTGACTGGATTTAAAAGTATCAAGAAGCAGTGAAAAAGTTGCAGGTAAAGCATTGCGAGGAAGCATAACAGAGTGCATAGTCGTGAGAGCCCTTCGGCAACCGTCAACTGACTCGCCAATATGCTGGGCACGGTCCTGAAGCAGTACAATAGCACTCCGGTGTCGAGGATCAGACCACAAAGTCTCAACACCTACTGACATTTTCTCTAGAGCCGCATTTTGCTCTGTAACCCAACGATCTTCAGCAGCGAAATCCAAACAAGTGCCTATGATGGCAAAGGATATCACAAAAACAGCAGTGAAGCAAAAGGGTAAAAAAGATAAGTCGAAAGAAAAACTTACATCGCAACATCTCGCAGGCTGACTCGATAATGCCAAGGACAAAAGAATTGCATTCCTCATGATGCAAAATCTTCGCAGTCAAGCTTGACACCTTATCATCAAGAATAGACATCTGCTTTGTCAAACCACAAGCTTTGCTAGCTTTGCTCACAGCCATCTGTGCTTGATGTTTGGCCAAAGTCAGGCGAGCCTCAAGATCAGAAATCCTTGAAGAATACTCTGCGCATTGACTACATCGACTAGGAGGCGACGAAATCGTCGAGCCGAACGTGCAGGCAGAGGAAGGAGCAGGCCCGCAAGGCAAAGGATCATTTATGTGCATCGACTGGAAGTCAAAAGAAAAGAAAGGAGAAACATTTCAGAGAGACAGCACAAGACTTCATAAGAAGGAAATATATTTACATAAGTGCAAAACCCTTTGACTAAGGTTCTCGGGTTGCACGCGACTAAAAGTTTTTACATTCAAAAGGAGAAATTGAAAGCTACAAAGAAGCCGAGTCTACGCCACCTCAGCATTTTGCTCCGTGGCAGAAGAAGGCATGCCAAATTCCTCGCCAACAGTCGACGGAGGCGCAGGATCTTCCGCCGCTGGAGGTGGCGCAGTAGATGCCGCGGAGGCTGCCGAAGGAGAAATAATTGCCGCCAGTGCAGGCGCCAACTTCTTCGCCTTCTGAAAGAAAGCCTTCATCTCATCGCGGGTGCGGCCATGGGGAGAGCTCACCTTCTCCCAGTCAAAGTCCGCACCATGTGCAAAAGAAAGTGCGATAGCACCCTCAGCACCACGCTTCAGAGAAAGCCCTTTAAGATGGAGGGTGGGGTCTTTAGTTGTATTGAAGGCCTTGGCAAGCTTCTCCAAGTTGTCCTTCGGAACCTCCGCCTTCTTCTTTGGCCACAACCCGACGAACAGCCGCGACAGAACGCGGCTAACCAACTCAAAAGTCTCCTGAATAGATATCCAGTTTGCCTCGAGTAGGTTAACCGCGGTCAACAGAGGATCATCGCCCGGTTGCAAAGACGACAAAGATACCCCGGTAAATCCTGCACAACAAAAGAGGACAAAGGAAAAAAGGAAAGAAAAGTATCAGCAAGTATAACAACGCAACAGGAGTCGAAATAAAAGACAAGGCGAAGTGTTTACCTTCAGCAGTAGCAGACATCATGCGAAGACGCTCTGTCACGGCTTGCTCTCGCTAAGTACGCTCCTTGTTGGCATCGGCCAAAGCTTTTTCAGCTTTCTTCGCCTTACCAAGCGCTGATTTCTGCGACTTCTCAGCGCTTGCTTTGGCAGCGGCCGCAACATCGTAGGCCTTCTGCGAGGCACTAAGCTCGGCCTCTAGCGATGTAATTCGGGCATTGGCTGTTGCTAGAGCAGCTGCAGCAGAAAAAGAAAGGAAGTCAAATAAACAGCAAAAGATAAGCGTGGAGGAAAAGTCATGTCTGGATGTAGAACATACCTTCGGAAGCTTTTGCAACCTTTAGGTACTCAGCACATTTAGTGCCTAAGGCGACGAATCTCTTCAACAATGCCTGGAAGAAAGGGCGTGTAAGAGCATAAGTGTATACAAGAAAAATAAGTGAAAGAGAGTTACTCACATCATCAGGGGAAACCGTAGATGCATGAGCTTCAAGAGAAACGTCAGTTTCTTTTGCCTTCTTCGAGCGTTTGAGGCTTTGGGTTTGAGGAATCTTCTTGACAGAAGCCCTGGTAACCCTCGGCGCAATGTCTGGCTCAGCAGGCTCATCAGCGGTCGCAGGCGAAATCGAAGGAGCAGCTGTACCATCTTTTGGCGGCTCCTCGTCATCTCTACAAGAAGAAAACAAGTTATGTATAACACGACAGAAACAAGGCAAGAGCGGTGCAATTGAAGAACTCAAATAAAGCACTTATGATGCCAGGAGGTCGAAGTATTCCATATCTCCTGCAAGAACAGAGGCCTTATCAGCCGCTGCAGAGCTCGAAGAAGCAAATCCGTCGACACGCTTCCTCTTCTTGTTGACACTAGTATCTTCAGCGAGCACAGGAGGAGGCGATGTCGACGAACTAGTGTCTTCTTCTAATTCTTCGGCATCATCTCCGTCCTGATTTTCTTCAGCCTCGGGGGCTTCAGATACAGAAGAGGCCAGATCAGCCGGAAGAGGCCCTTCCTCTGGAAGAGGAGGGCGCGAAACAAGGAATTGGTGCCCCTGCACATAAATAAGTCAGCAGAGTACAAAGGCAAAGAAAAACACAAATCGAAGTAAACAAAATTTGACAACAAGTGAACACAAAGATACGTACCTCGGGTAGAGGGTGCACGGAGTCGAAGTAATCAACGGTCAAATCAGCAACCGCATGATCCTTGGTGAGCTTGGTGAGGTTCCTAACTCGCTTGTCCACATCTTGTTTCTCTATCAGATCTTCAGAGACGCGAGTAGGATCTTCCAAGCCAGAGTAACTCCAAAGCTTGGTAAGGCGGTGCTGCAGGGGTTGAACTCGACGTTGCACAAAGAACGCCATGAGTTGAATACCCGACAAAGCGCCTCCTTTGCCTCCTTTCAAAGCTTGAATGCGAGATAGAAGAGGAAGAACTTGTTCTATTTCCGCATCTGAGGGAAGCGCATCCCACGACGCCAATTTCTTCACTTCCTTGGAGACATCGAAAGGGGCTAGACCATATTGGTCTTCAGGAGAGGCTTTGCGATCTTGGATATAGAACCATTTGGTTCTCCACCCCTGGACAGACGCGGCAAAGGAAAATTCGAGGTACTGCACTTCAGGGCGCACAGAGACAACGGCTCCGCCCAATTCAGGCTTTCTGGCCAGAGCAATGTTGGGGCGAAGCCGAAAGATTGACCTCCAGAGAAGAAAGTGGGGCTCAATGACCAAGAATGACTCGCAGAGAGTCACGAAACAAGCAATGTGAAGGATAGAGTTAGGTGTGAGCTGGTGAAGCTGCACACCGTAAACAAAGAGAAGCCCACGAAGAAACTCGTGGGCAGTAAGAGAAAGGCCGCGGAGGAGGAAGGCAAGAAACATCACCCGATAGCCGCTTGGGGGCTGCGGGATCCGCTCAGTACTGGGGAACTTGATTGAATCGGAGCTGGAGATGAGGCCGTCCGTACTGGCCTTCTCCAACTCCCTCTGCGTGATGGCAGAGCGTACCCAGCTGGTCGCAGAAGATGTCTTGGCCATGGTGTTCTTGGTGGCTAGGTGCTTCACGCGCATCTATCACGCTGCGCTTGGGGGCTATGCACGAACGGAGAGAGGAGAAGAGATCGGCAATGGAGGTGGCGGAGAGAAAGAGCTGGTAAACAGTAAAATCCCCCACTACCCCCCTTATATACCTTCTAAGAGAAGGATCGTGGGCTGAGACGTGGCGCAAAGAGCGGAAACGGCAGCCCACTAACGGTAAAAAATTGCGAAAATTACAGTGCTGCCCATAAAACGGTTCGCACTCATACAGAGTGACGTACTCATTGACGTCATAAAGAAGATGATATAAGAAAGGTCAAAAACAAGAAGGATGGCGCCGACAAGTGCAAAATCTATAGACAAGACTATACACGAAGGACTTTCGATTATAGCCTTGGGGGCTACTACTTTCAAGAATGTTGAATGCAACTTCTAACTGGAGTGGTGGACGCGTATTCGACGACAGCTTATCATTAAAATATTTCGAGTTGAAGTATGATGTACTACATTATATTTGAGCCTATACTCAAAAAAAAAATCGACTATAGCCTCGGGGGCTACTCCCATCGGGAGCGCTGAGCGCACACCCGACGATATTTCTTGGCAAGCATTGGAACATGTGAAGTGGAGGAGTGTTACTCCCATCGGGAGCAAGTTTTATGGTTGTTTAAACCCGAATATTTTCAGTCAAAATTTGACTGCGACATGAGATTCTCGAGTTGCGTTATCGCAACGAAACTCGAATGCCGTGACTTGTCACGAAGGTAAGACCCCGGGATCCGTCCTGTGTGGCCTAGTATACGCACATGCATGCGCTCTGCTGGTATGTATCCGTGTCTACGACGCGAAGAAAATCCCGGTGGACGCACTGGGTACCCTGAGAATCACTGGGATTCATTCTTTGTAAGTCCTAAATGCGGCAAAAGAGTGGGTTTGACCGGTATCCCGAATTCAAGTCCAAGGGGATTGAATTTGAAGTAGGTGACAAGTATCTGTTCCGGCAGTTAACTAACCTCTTGATCCGTCGGAGTTGTCAGGCTTGTTCATCAAAACCCCTTGCGAAAAATTATCATGAAAATAAGTCAAAAGACCAAGTCGAAGATTTGAAGATATAAAGAAGTCGAAGAATTGATCAAGTCGAAGATTTAAAGATTAGAGATTCAACCCGAATCTGCAATTCTGGTAGAATCTCAGGGGCTACTGACAAGGGTATAGCTAATAGAGCCCGTTAGTTGAGTACCCCTGAGGCCCGTTAAGCTAGGCCCAATTATAATGATAGTCGAGATACGAGTTCTTACCGTATGTCGATATTGTAATCTGTATCGGACCCTACCCGATCCTCGAGACCTGGCCACCTATATATAGGGGCCAGGAGGGGACGGTGTAGGCCAGATTGAAAGCAAGCTAGGTTGAACACCCAAGTTTACTTTCGATATACACCTATTTCTACTAATCTTACCTTCAAGTTCATCTGACGCCCTATCTCCCCGATCCTAAGCCCTTCATCTAGGACATTTGTCGAGTTAACCCTCGTCACCGGCCCCTGAGGACCGGAGTCTCCGGCCTCAGCACACCGACCCGGAGTCTCCGGCCAGAGACACAAAGTCTCCGGCCCAATTCCGGGTGGATGTCTGAATCGTCCAACTCGGTGGTATGCCAGGGCGAGAACCACGGGTCGGAGTCTCCAGGTTGCAGGACCAGAGTCTCCGCCATGGAAGTTGCAACCGCAGCTTTTCGTGGAGACCCTCTCCACCATTTCCACCTTCATGAAGCACCCTACAAGACAACTGAGCCCTAAACCCACTACAGGACTTCAGACTCCGATCTTTTCTTCCTTTTTGGGGTGAACATCCGTGAGATACTGAATCAACCTAGAAAGTCTCCAAAACTTTAATAGCACGGTTAATCTACCACATGTTGTTAACAAACACCAAAATACATTATTTAGGGAAATGCTCTTTCAATCTCCCCCTTTTTGGTGTTTGATGACAACATACGGATTTGCATGATATAAGCACAAAAATTAAAAATATATAGACAAGGCTCCCCCTACTTGTGTGCATAACCAAATTTGCATTTGAACACAAATGCATACAAGTAAGGATCATCACTCCCCCTATATATTTTACAATTATAGACTGTGCAAGCAACAATATATATAAAAAAAGATCATGCACAAGGTAAGACTAGACAAGATAGCATAAAGACCAACACTAGTCTTATCAACATAATAGGTACTCAAGTCTCACAATAAAACATAATACCACACACATTAGAGTTCAACACTAAGATAAATGAGACACGACATGAAAGCCCATAAAGTTGTGTCCCGACCAAAGCAAAGCAAATCCAAATTTCAAATCCCATGGCAAATCCCTCGAAGACAACCTAATAGAACTACTTCTCTCCCTTTGGCATCGAGACACCAAAAAGGGAAAAGAGCGATGCTAAGCACCCATGAGATCACTCCTCATCTTTATCCTCGGCATCATCCTCGGAACCGGTGTTGTAGTTCTCATCACCTTCTTCATCATCTTTGGGAGCCATGGGCTTCTTGCCATGAGGCACATTGGCGGTGTCGGAGGTGACTTCCTCAAAATCTTGCCAATCAGTCAGACCCTTGCTCCACTTGCCATAGGAGTGAGTGCCGGATGAGGAAGAGGATGGAGGTGATTCCACATAACCCGGACGAGAGGCCCATAATGCCTTGTGAAGATCTTATTGATTGTCATTCATGTGCTTTTGAGCAATATAGCTTTCATATTGCTTATGGCGATGTCCACATTCATGCAAAGCACATTCCTTTGAAACCAATTGAGCTTTTTGTATTCTTGCCCAAACCCATTGTTGGAGCTAGAGCCTTCATTGCTAGCATGCTTCATCCTTGGGCCCCTTCTAGTTGAGACCCCTTCTTCAAAGTCATCATCTTCTTCACCTCTCAAGGGAGCAAACGGATTCTTAGAGTGACCGGTGGGAGCCTTGCGTTGAAGTTTCACAACCTTGTGTTCTTTGAGGTTTACCTTGAGAAGAGTATGGTTGAGATTTTGGGCACGGATGAGCTTCATGACAAATGGGGCATATAAAGGAGTCTTCTTGTTGACCATGCAATCATTTATTTCCTTGTGAACGAATTCCATCACATCAAGTGGCTCAACATCCGCGGTCTCCCCTTTGCATTAAACTTCATGAGAATAGGCCAAGAGGTTCACCAAGGCACCACGAATAGCATCAAACTTACCGCCTTGGGGGGCAATGGAGGTCCGGAACATGCGAAGCAAAATGTTGGAGCGTTGAGATAGCCCAAGAGTGCCTCCTATGACAATCTTCTTGTCATCTCCGGTGTAAAGTGGAGCAAGCTTCTTCTTCTCATAGTACTCAACATCCACATGCATCCTTATCCCACTAGGAGAAGTGGCTCCACGAAACTCATAGCCAAGGAGAGCGGCGAAGTCAATGAAGTTGGAGTGACAAAGCTCTTCTCCGGTCATCCAAGTCATGGGGATCTCCTCACCATCCCCAAACACAAGTGTGGCAAAGAATTTTTGAACCAATGTGATGTTGTAATGCTCTTGAATCTTCATGAGAGGATGGATACCAATCTTGCGTGAGACCCACACGGCCTCCCCAAAATAAGCACCTGTGCTTGGCAAAATGAGAAAAGTCCATGACCGTCTGAGGGCAAACCGGATACTTCTTGAGTGAAGCATAGAACTCCTTCATGATCAACTCTTGTTCTTTCCGGAAGAAGCAACGGTCACGAGAGTTGCGAGGGAGAGCATACATGTTGCGCTTCCTCATCTCCACATATTCTAGGGCAGACAAACCTTCCAAAGTCACAAGGCTATCAAATTTGGCCTTCTTGGCAGCCTCGGCACGCTCCTCCTCAGCCAACCTTGTTTTGAGCTTCTTGGCATCTCTAGCTTGTTGACTGATCACAGACTTCTGAGCAAGCCTCCCGGTGGCGGGATTGAATACCAACTTGTCCTTGTTATGAGCGGCCGGTTTCCTAGAGCCACCTGCACCTGTGAATGAGTAAGGAGGGTAGCAAAGATGAGGTGACATGTCCTTGAGCCAAAAATAAGCAACCATGTTGTAGGGGATACCCCCAGGTCTGATCTATGCTAGAGTCTCCGGGGCTCGGGCCGGAGTCTCCGGCCTAAACCGGAGACTTTGCGTCTAGGCTGGAGTCTCCGGCCACAGGGGCCGGAGTCTCCGGTTGGACCCAGGAGCCCGAGCCTAGAAGACCCCATAGATCAAATCGAGAGCAAATACTACAATAGGGTTGCTAGGAAGATGATAGACCACCACTAGAAGGTACTACACCATCTAAAACTAAGGGAAACATGCACGTCTTATAGATCTAGAGAGAACTAGATGGGGAAGATGAGGAGCACATTTACTGAAGTCCATGGCGCAAATCGGTCGGTGGGAAGGTTCCTACAACCTCAAGGAAGAGATTTGCCAGTGGCACGGCGGATCCCGGGGCTTGGAAGGGCTCCGGGCGGCGATCTTTGAAGAGGGGGCGGCTGAGGGCGAGTAGGGGGCACGTGGACGAATGGGGAAGAATGAACCGTTCTTCCCCACCCCGTGCCCTAAGTATGGATTTTGAAACTGTCCGGGCCGGAGTCTCCGGTACTTACCCCGGAGTCTCTGGCCCCCCCTCGACCAGATCACCATATATGGTGGAAAGGACATGTCATTGATAGAAATAGCATGTTTGTGGATGAGATAGGCTCGGGACGGACAAAAAGTCACTGTGTGGTACAAAATGCTCATGTTTGTAAAAAGACAAATAAATTCAAATAAGACCAAACATGAGCACGTTTCCATAGAGACAAGAGATATAGAAATAAATTCAAATGGGAAACTCCTCCACAAAGGAGGTCGGTGGCCAATGGCCACCATGTATGAGTATAAAGGCATGGCACCGCAAAGATATATCTTGGGCCCAAAACCTAGACTCATCAATTAAGCTCAAATTGTCACAAATGACAAGATAGAACAATATGCTTACTATTGGCATTATGGGGGGGAGGGATAGTCCAATCAATTAGGACCACACTCCCCCTATTTCCATGCCCACATCTAGAACAACACACACATTAGAGTATGGGAGTGTGTGCACCTAGCTCAAGCCACATTGCTTGAATCAGTGATATTTAGTTCATGCCTCAATTCTCGGATTCTTGCTTCATCAAGTGGCTTCGTGAATATATCGGCAAGTTGCTCATTGGTGCCAACATAAGATAGATCAATTTCTCCATGGCTGACATGATCCCGAATAAAATCATGACGAATCTCAATATGCTTCGTCTTGTTGTGTTGCACCGGGTTGTGAGCGATCTTGATAGCACTTTCATTGTCACATAAAAGAGGCAATTTGTCAAAAATGACACCGTAATCCTTCAAAGTTTGCCTCATCCATAAGAGTTGTGCACAACAACTTGCGGCAGCTACATATTCGGCTTCGGTGGTGGAGATAGACACACAATTTTGTTTCTTAGAAGACCAACACACCAATGACCTACCAAGGAATTGGCAAGCCCTGGAGGTTGATTTCCGTTCCACTTTGTCTCCCGCCCAATCCGAATCCGAGTAACCTACAAGATCAAAACTTGCTCCCTTCGGGTACCAAAGACCAAAGTTAGGGGTATTCACTAAATATTGAAAGATTCTCTTGACCGCCACTAAGTGGCTTTCTTTTGGTGCGGCTTGAAAACATGCACAAACTCCCACACTTAACATTATGTCCAGTCTAGATGCGCAAATGTAAAGCAAGGAACCAATCATAGATCTATAAAGTTTGTGATCCACATCTTTACCTTTGGGATCAAGATCAAGATTAACCTTTGTAGGCATAGGAGTCTTTGCACCTTTGACTCCAATCATCTCGAACCTCTTGAGCATGTCTTGGGTATATTTGGCTTGGTTCACGAAAGTCCCTCCCTTCAAATGTTTTACTTCAAATCCAAGGAAGAACTCCAACTCCCCCATCATAGACATCTCAAACTTGTCGGTCATGAGCTTAGCAAACTCATCATTGAAAGCTTTGTTAGTAGAACCAAATATAATATCATCAACATATAATTGGCAAATGAAAAGCTCCCCATTGACCTTCTTAGTAAAAAGAGTGGGACCGATTACCCCAATTTCGAACCCACGATCAACCAACAACTCTTTAAGGTGCTCATACCACACACGTGGAGCTTGTTTAAGTCCATAGAGTGCCTTATCAAGTTTGTCAACGTGGTTAGGAAATTTAGGGTTTTCAAAGCCCGGGGGTTGCTTCACAAAAACCAATTCATTTAAAGGACCATTAAGAAATGCACTTTTAACATCCATTTGTTGAAGTTCAAAATTATGATGGGATGCATATGCAAGTAAGATGTGAATAGATTCAAGGCGAGCAACGGGAGCGAAAGTTTCACCAAAATCAATACCCTTGACTTGGGAGAAACCTTGAGCCACCAATCTTGCCTTATTACGAATTACAATGCCATTTGCATCTTGCTTGTTCTTGGAGATCCACTTGGTCCCAATGACATTACGACAATCTTTGGGCCTTTCTACTAGAGTCCATACTTTGTTGCGCTCGAAGTTGTTGAGTTCATCATGCATGGCAATAAGCCAATCCAGATCCTCGAGCGCTTCATATACTTTCTTGGGTTCTACACAAGAGACAAAAGCATGATGAGAGCTAAAGTTATATAGTTGCCTCCTTGTAGAGACCCCTTTACGAACACTCACAACCACATTTTCCAAGGATATGCTTCTTCGACGGAGTGTGGACTCAATCTTCTTTTCACGGCGAGTGCGAGCCTCAAGAGGTGTTTCTTGAGAGACTACTTGATCATCTTCATGATCGTTGTTCTGGTCCTCGCCTTGACCATTTGGATTGCCTTGATCATCAAGTGGCCCATAGCCATGGAATTCTGATGGATCTTCATCTTGGCCTTGATCACCCCCGGAGACTCCGGTATCCAATCCCGGAGACTCCGGTATAGGCCGGAGACTCCGGACCACAGGGGCCAAAGACTCTGGGCAAGATTGCTCGATGGAGTGATCTTCAGGTTGAGGGTGTGCAACTTGTCTTTGGTCCAAGTCCTGTGGGTGTTCAGCAGGTGAAGGCTCCACTTGAGTAGAGCATTGTTCTTCTCCTTCAGCCAAAAGGTGTCCCTCAATGGGCCGGAAGAATCCGACACCCATTCTTCTTATGGCTTGGGGAGGAATTTAGTTACCTACATCACAAACACCACTTTGTCCCACAAAGAAACCATTATCTTCATCGAACCTCACATTACAAGTCTCTATAACATGTCCGGTGGACTTGCTATAGATCCTATAGGAATGTGAGTCCGTGGAATAACCAACAAAGATACCCTCTAAAGCTTTAGAAACAAATTTTGACAAACGAACACCTTTCTTGAGATAGAACCACTTACAACCAAATACCCGGAAGTACATGATGTTGGGCTTTTGCCCGGTAAGTATTTCATAGGGAGTCTTGTTCAAGTTCTTGCGGAGATAAAGCCGGTTGGTGGTATGGCATGCGGTATTAATAGCTTTGGCCCAAAAGTTGTATGGAGACTTGAACTCCACCAACATGGTTCTTGCCGCATCCATAAGAGTCCGGTTCTTCCTCTCGGCAACTCCATTTTGTTGCGGGGTGTATGCAGCGGAATACTTATGTTTGATCCCCGCATCACTCAGAAACTCATTTAGGGAGTAGTTCTTGAACTCGGTGCCTGACGAGGGTTAACTCGACAAATGTCCTAGATGATGGACTTAGGATCGGGGGAGTAGGGCATCGGATGAACTCGAAGGTAAAATCAGTCAAACAAGGTGTGTATCGAAAGTAAACGTGGTGATGAACTTTGGCTTGCTTTCAATCTGTCCCTCACCGTCCTCTCCTGGCCCCTATATATGGGCGGCCAGGTCTCAAGGAACAAGAGGGTTCCGATACATATTACAACATCGGTATACGACATGAACTCGTATCTCGACTAGGATTACACTTGGGCCTAGCTTAATGGGCCTCAAGGGTACTCAAGTAATGGGCTCTATTATCTATACCCTTGTCAGTGCCATTGTCACTTCTTATGGTCAATATGGTGGTATTGAATTGACGCTCAACTTCGGTGGCAAAGTCTTTGACGGTTTGTTGGGTCTCACTCTTGAACTCGAAGAAATAAACCCAAGTATATCTTGAATAGTCATCGACAATAACCAAACAATATTTCTTGCCACCAAGACTAGCATAAGTGGGAGGTCCGAAGAGATCCATGTGAAGGAGCTCCAAGCACCTCTTGGAAGATATAATAGTCTTGCTTGGATGGCTTGTTTCATGCATTTTTCTTTCAATACAAGCCCTATAAACACGATCTTTGGCAAAAGAAACATTCTTTAGTCCGAGTATGTGGCCGCCGGTGTAGAGATTTTGCAAAGCTCTCATATTGACGTGGGCTAACCGGCGATGCCAAAGCCATCCCACGTCGGCCTTAGCAATTAGGCATATCGCGGCCGTAGTGGGTTTCTCCAAGAAGTCCACCACATACAAACCGTTATCGACATACCCAACAAAGGCAACCTTGAGAGTCTTACTCCACATGATGACCACAATGTCAACATCAAAATATGTGGCATAGCCCATAGTAGCAAGTTGACGAACAGAAAGTAAATTATAACCAATGGTTTCGACAAGCATGACATTCACTAGGGACACGTCCGGAGTGATCACCACCTTACCGAAACCAAGTACCTTAGAGGATGATTTATCACCGTACAAGACCGTGAAATTTGAAGAATTTGGCCTTAGTTCTTCCATAATATTTTTGCTTCCGGTCATATGGCTTGTGGCACCACTATCAATGATCCATTTTTCTCCTCCGGAAGCAACGTCCTACAAGAGGTCAATTCTTGGATTTAGGTCCCCATTTTTGGGTGGGTCCTCTTTTGTTAGTCACAAGAATCTTAGGTACCCAAATAGCATATTCAATGTAACCATCATAGGGACCAACATATTTAGCATAGACATCACCATAATAATCTCTAAGAAGAACATAGTGAGGGTTATATTTTCCTGCAAAATCATTGTGAGTAGGGCTGGAGACTCTGGCTTTGGGGGCCGGAGACTCCGGGCTAGATGACCCAGCCGGAGACTCCGGTCCTTTCGACCCGGAGACTCCGGTCTCCTCGATTTTCTTCTCCTTTCCCTTGAGCTCCTCCCACTCCTCCTCTGTGTAACAAATGTCAAATGCAACATGAGGAGTGGGGGCAGCAGCAGCAAGCTTCTTCTTCTTGTTGTTGTTCTTCTTCTTCTTTGAGGGCTCGGCCACCAATCCGGGATTCCCCTTTTAGAGGACTCGGCAACAAACCCGAGACCTTCCTTACCCTTGATAATTCGTTGATTGTTCAAGAGATCATTGAGATTCTTTTCTCCTTGAATGCAAGTGATAAGGCCCTTAGCAAGTTCGGCCTTCAACCTATTATTCTCCTCAATGATATCACTATGATCACATATAGGGTTAGAAGAACAAGGAACTTCAATAACTTGCATTGGTGGGACTTTAGATTGTTCAATAGTTAGTTGAATTTGAAGTTGCTCACGGATCTTAGTGAGACTAGAGAATTTTCCCTCCAAAACCTTGTAGGCTTCTTCAAGCTTCTCAAACTTCTCACGAAAATCATTATGACCAACGTCAAATTCAACTTTCTCCTTTTTAAGCAACTTGACCATAGCAAGAGCATGGTCACGTTCTTTAGTGAGTTTAGACAAGTTTAAATTATGAGACTCTTCTAGTCCCAAAAATTTCTCTTCTAAAGAGGCTCTCAAATTTTGCTCTTCTTCGAGCTCAATGGATAGAGAGCCAATATCATCGGCGGCTAATCTTTCAAACTCCTCCTTCTCCTTGATGGTGTCACGGGCATCACCTAATTGACACATTAGTGTCTCAAAGTACACCTTGGTTTGCCCCTTCATGTTAGCGATAAATTCATCACAAGAAACTAATTCTTTCTTGATCTTAAGGCTACTCACATCATCCATAGAGATAGACTTGGAATGAGATTATGAAGGAGTAGGTGATGATGTTACCGCCGTGGCCTTAGCCATAAGACACTTGTGGTTGATGATGATGGCGTTCTCATTTTGTGAGTTGAAGAGGGATGTAGGTGGAGTGGAGACAATAGCAATGGTGGCCATTTCTCCATTCTCTTCATCTTTGGAGTCATCATCATCATCGGTCCCGGAGTCATACTCCTCTTGTGCCACCAACAACCTTTCTCCTTTCTTCTTGTCATCCTTGTTCCCATGCTTCTTGGAAGAGGAGAACTTGGATGACCGGTGCTTGGGGATGAGCCGGCATCCATGGTCCTCCTTGTTCTCATAAGGACATTCGGCAATGAAGAGCTTGATTTCCCCACAATTGTAGCAATGCCTCACTTTAGAGTCACCACCCTTCCTTGGAGATGACTTGAACTTGGATCCCCTGAACTTGTGCTTGTCGGCATCCCAAAAAGCATTTGTGGTGAGAGCCAAATGTTCATTGAGTGCATACTTGGCATCCTCCGGAGACCAATACTCTCCTTCACATACTTCTTCTTCTCCTTCTTCTTGCTTGTAAACCACCTTGGCCTTGAGAGCAAGATTGTGAAGTCCTTGTCCCGCAAGGACACGAGCTCTAGTCTCTTCCGCATTCTTCTTCAAGATAGTCAAGGTAGTGAACTCATAAAGAACTTCATTTGAGGTCATACGCTCAAAATCCGGTCTTGAACGGATGATCTCGGAACAGATGGGTTCTCTTGGGTTGATGGAGGTAATGAACATACACTTGATATAGTCATCACCATTGTCTTTGCACCCAAACTCGGTCAAGGCTGTTGCAAGAGCCAAAATCCTTTGGTACATCTCATCGGGAGTCTCATTATCTCGCATAATGAAATCCCTCTCTTCACTCTTGAGCTCATCAAATTTGGAGGACCGAATGCTCTCGTTCCCAATGAAGAGCATAGTGAGATAGTCCCATACTTCCTTGGCGGTGCTCAAATTGTTGATGTGTACCGCATGAGTATCCGGCACGGCTTGTTGAAGGAAATGCTTGGCAGTGGCATTGAGTTGCTCATCAACTTCTTCCCTTCCGATCAAGTTGAGAGGATCATGAGGTGCAAAGCCATTTTGTATGACCCTCCACAAATGAGTAGAAGAACTAGAAATATGAGATTTCATTAGTCCTTGCCATTTGATAAAATTGCAAGAATCAAGCTTAGGAGGAGATCCCATGTTGTTAATGTGTGGCATAGGATAATAGATCGGCGGAGTAGAGTAAGTGTTTGGGGGTGGAATGGATGCACCCTTTGCCAGACCATCATTTTCCTTAGGTGGGGCACCTTTATTCTCGGCGGAGGTAGAGCCATTGTTAGGTGGCTTTACCTTCGCCAAGGAGAGATCCACACTAGGTGTGGTGTTTGGGTCGGTGGCCCCGAGAGATTTCTTCCCAAGGTACTCCTCAAACATTGCCTTCATCTCCTTTCTCATAGAGGCTTGGAAGGTGTCCAAAGACGCCAAGTGCTCCTCTCGTGAGATTGAAGGGGAAGGGGAGATGGATGGAGGAGTTTCCCCGGGAGGAGTTTCTTTACCCTTATCCTCATCCATAGTATCGCCCATGCTCTTAGGCGGTTAAGCCCGAATAAGAGACCACACTCTGATACCAATTGAAAGGATCGTATGAGCGACTAGAGGGGGGGTGAATAGGAGCTACCCAATTTTTACTTCTTTTTCAAGTTAAGGCTAGACAAGAAGGTAAATTCTCTAGATGTGCTACTAAGTGAATTTACCTAAAGTGACAAGCAAGCTAGCAATAACAATATAAGTAAAGGTACAAGTAAAGGATATAAGTAACTGCAATGGAGACACAAGGATGTATTCCCGTAGTTCCTTCCTTGTTATGGGAAGTACATCTACGTTTGAGAGGTGTGGTACCACAAAGGTCACCAAAGCCACAAAGGCTCACCCTATTCTCTGGTGAACAAGCCACAAAGGCGAGTTCACGCTCCACTAAGCGATGCCCTTGAAGGCGGCATGAGACCTTTAAACAAAGTATTGGGGCGAGCTCCACAACTCAATTGGAGGCTCCCAATAGGCCGACCAAGCTCTTACACACAAAGTTGAGCTTGCAGGACGGCTTCTTCCGGCTAGGGTTCCGATGAACACAAGAGTTACAAGCCACTCAATGAAATGAGGGGGGAAATCAAATTGCCTTGGTGGAAGTGTAGATCTAGGTCTTCTCACTTAAATTCCAAAAGGGCTTCGAGTTCTAGTGGCTATAATGGAAGATCTAGTGCTTTGAAGCTCAGCAACAATGGAGGAGAGAGAGTGGAAGCCGCAACCTCTTATAGAGGTAGAAGAAGGCTTTATATAGTCCTCCACGAAATGTAACCGTTGCTGGCCGACTAGGGCCGGAGTCTCCGGCCAAGAGGGCCGGAGTCTCCGCCCTAAGTGACTCCAGCACCGGAGTCTTCGGCCGGAGACAAAAGTCTCCGGCCCAATTCCGGGCTGGTGTCTGAGCCGTCCAACCCTTGGTGCATGCCTGAGCCAAGCCAGACAAACCGGAGTCTCCGGCCTCAGCACGCTGACCCGGAGTCTCTGGCCAGAGACACAAAGTCTCCGGCCCAATTTCGGGTGGACGTCTGAATTGTCCAACTCGGTGGCATGCCAGGGCGAGAACCACAGGCCGGAGTCTCCGGGCAGCTGGCCCGGAGTCTCCGCCCTGGAAGTTGCAACCGTAGCTTTTTGTGGAGACCCTCTCCATCATTTCCACCTCCGCGAAGCACCCTACAAGACAACTGAGCCCTAAACCCACTACAGGACTTCAGACTCTGATCTTTTCTTCCTTTTTGGGGTGCACATCCGCGAGATACTGAATCAACCTAGAAAGTCTGCAAAACTTTAATAGCATGGTTAATCTACCACATGTTGTTAACAAACACTGAAATACATTATTTAGGGAAATGCTCTTTCAGCTGCAAAGATATATCTAAGCATGCGGGTGGATTTTTGCAAAAACTTTGGTACAAATTGGTTCAAGATTCTGTTCGTATATTTGACATCCAAATGCCCAAGTTTGAGTTTTCAGGTTTCCATCGGATACTGGTTTGCACGGGATACTTTCTCTGACCAGACAGTGTGCAAGGTTTTCACTTTTGGGATACGATGCTCAACGGAGGCCAATCTCAGTTGTTAGGGAACTGCCACAACATATTCGATGGTTGCACCCTATTATTCAGGTTGTGTAAATCCCGCTAGAAATTAATACTCCCTCGGGTCTAAAATACTTATTATGAAATAAGCAAACTTATACACTAAAATGCGTTTAGACACATGTATTTCATAGAAGGTATTTTAAATATGTAGTTTTTTAATTAGCTAGATTGACTCGGTGGGTGATGAACAAAGTGTCTTTGGCTGTGATGATACCTCGCCTTTGATTATTACCTCATATGGTATCTGATTTAATTGTTAATGAATAAAGAGGTATAAACATGTCAAAAAATATATGAGATAATTGAATTGTGTTATGAGATTCATAGTGTGTGATGCTATGAGACTGGATGTGGTGTGTATGTTATGGAAGGCGATCCAAAGCTATGAGAACTTCAACTTGGTGTTTGAACAATCGCATAATCATAAATCCCAGACTCACCCACATAAAATTGTTGAAACCATAGATTACAAATTAGGGAATCGGGACTTCTTCTTGTTAATCCATATAAACTTGACGAGCTATGTTGGTAATATTATCTCACAAACTCATCACATATTCTCTCTAGGAATTTTTTTTGCAACAAAGGAAATACCCCACCTTTCTTTATCTATTAGCATGTCTTGTTCTTTTTTCAGGAAACAAGGAGGGAGATTGCTGATTGCGGTGCGGTGTTGATGTAGATGACCGACCAGTTGGGAACCCCAAGAGAAGGTATGATGAGCACAGTAGCAAGTTTTCCCTCAGTAAGAAACCGAGGTTTATCGAACCAGTAGGAAAAAGCCAAACTTCAGAAGGTGATGTCTGTTAGCTTCGCGACAGCTCCGGACAATTTATAAGGCGCCTCGTCCAGGGCTTTGCTTTGCACCAACAGCAACGTGGAACCTGCACACAACACAACCAAGTACTTTGCTCCCAACTTACGATGAGGTTGTCAATCTCACTGGTTTGCTGTAAACAAAGGATTGAGCGTATCGAGTGGAAAGCAATAGTAGTATGCGAGAAAGTAAACAGTAATAGCAATGTAAGGAAATTGGACCAGGGTCCACAGTTCACTAGTGGTGTCTCTCCATAAGATAAATAACAACATGCTGGGTAAACAAATTACAGTTGGGCAATTGATAGAATAAAAATAACGTGCATATGTCACAAGGATCACTATGAGATTTACTCTGGGCATTACAATAAAATACATAGACCGCCATCCAACTGCATCTATGACTAATAATCCACTCGCAGGGATATCATCCGAACACCCCTCGAGTATTAAGTTGCGAACAACAGATAACTGCATTAAGCAAAGTGTGTAATGTAAACAAAACAAATGTCCTTGGACACAAGAATGTTGTTTTCTCCCTAGTGGCAACAACACATCTACAACCTTAGAGGTTTCTGTCACTCCCCCAGATTAAATAGAGGCATGAACCCAACTATCGAGCATAAATACCCCCTCTTGGAGTCACTAGTATCTACTTGGCCAAGATAGCTACTAACAACGAAGTGCATGCAAGATCATAAACAACATAGAGATAACATAAGATAATATTCAGCACATCAACATAACATCACACCAATATTCATCGAATCCCAACAAACACAACATGTAGAATTACATAAAGATGATCTCGATCATGTAAGGCAGCTCACGAGATCTAAACATGAAGCACATGGTGGAGAAGACAACCATCTAGCTACTGCTATGGACGCATAGTCCAAGGTAGACTACTCATTCATCGCGCCGGAGGCAAGCATGGCGATGAAGAAGACCTCCGGTGGTGATTTCCCTCTCCGGCAGGGTGTCGGGAAGAGCTTCTGGACCCTCTCGATCTCGGGTCAACGACGGTGGAAGATCGCGATGTGTTTTTGGAAAATTGATCGGGTCTTTAGGTTTTTCCCGTCGGAGGGTCTTTATAGGCGAAGGGGCAGCGTCAGAGGTGGACCAGGGTGGCCTCACCCATAGGGGGCGTAGGCCAGGGGCAGGCCGCGCTGCCCTATGGTGTGGCCAGCCCGTGGCCCCCCTCCATCTCCTCTTCGGACTTCTAGAAGCTTTGGTAAATATTAGGAGGTTCGGCTTTTGTTTCGTCCAATTCCGAGAATATTTCCTGTGTAACTTCTGAAACACAAAAACAGCAGAAAATAGGGAACTGGCACTGTGGCATCTTGTTAATAGGTTAGTTCTAGAAAATGCATAAAAATGCCATAAAGTGTAACAAAACACTAAGCAAATGGTGTAAGAACAAGCATGGAGCATCAAAAATTATAGATACGTTTGAGACGTATCAAGCATCCCCAAGCTTAACTCCTGCTCGTCCTCAAGTAGGTAAGTGATAACAAAGAATAATTTTTGAGGTGACATACACCAACACAATCTTGATCATCTATGTAAGCATTGAGTGCTGGGATCAAAAGAACTTAAAACATGGGCATGAAAGACATAATCTTGATAGAAGAAACTTAGCAACCATGTTATAACATGAAAAAGGACACAAACGAAAGATCATGAAAATGAAATAATGAAAGTCAGACATGTGTTCAAATCATATGGAAAAACATAGCAAATGGTTTTCAGCTTGTTCTTCATGGAATAGCAAAACATAAATGCATAGGACACCTTCAAGTTTAAGAGGGTGACTAGATACAAATAATTTAAGAACAAATGAAACCAATATCATGAATCAATCAATGATAAACTTTGGGACTATGCACATTAAACTCGGAATGACAACTATGCTCTCTTAGACGGTGCATAAAGGTAGAAGGTGGTGACTCAACATAAAAGTAAAAGAAAGGGGACCTTCGCAGAGGGAAGCTGAAAGAGCATTTTCTTGCAAAATTTATTTTTGGGTGCTTGTTGTCAATACTTAGGTATCTAACCATTTTGTCTCAGTCTACTCTTTATTATAGGTGAAAATCTGAAGCTTACCTGCTGCTGGCTTGTCTGCGCCGGAGACTCCGGGTCTCCTGCCCGGAGACTCTGGTGTTCACACACCGGAGACTTTGGGTCAGGGACCGGAGACTCTGGCCCAAGTCTCCGGGCCAGTTTTTCGAGGGGTGTCGCTCTTCTCAGTAATGGGGGCGGAGACTTACCCCGGAATCTCTGCCCGGAAGGTTTCCCTGGCCGGAGACTCCGGCCTCCCGGGCCGGAGACTCCGCCCCCGGGTCACTTAGCCCAGAGACTCCGGTGTCTGGACCCCGGAGACTCCAGCCTAAAAGGACTGCAACGGCTAGTCCTTCTCCAAGGACTATATAAAGGCTTCTTCCGCCTCAAGTCAAGGTTGCGGCTCCTACTCTCTCACCTCCATTGCTGCCAAGCTTCAAAGCCCTAGATCTCCACCTCTAGCCAATAGAACTTGAATCCCTTTGGGGATTCGAAGGAGGAGACCTAGCTCATCATCTTCACCGAAGGAATTTCATTTCCCCCTCCATTTGCTTGGAGGATTTGAGCCTAGGGATTCTTGGAACCCTAGGTATTGTAAGTGCTTGATTGACTCATCTCTGTGGTGTTTCTAGCCTCCGTGGCTTTCTTGGGAGCCTCCAATTGAGTTGTGGATGTGTGCCCCAAGCTCCGTGTAAGGGATTCGTGGTTCCCCCATTACCACCGCTTAGTGGAACCGAGCTAGCCTCCGTGGCTTGCTCACCGGAGAACAAGGTGAGCCTTTGTGGCATTGGTAGACTCCGTGTCACCACACCTCTCCAACGTAGACGTACTTCCCCTCAAAAGGAAGGAACTACGGGAATACATCCTTGTGTCTCCGGTCTCCACTCGTCAGTTATTTCTTTCCCTTACTTGTATCTTGTTAGTTACTTGTTCACTTGCATGCTTGCCACTTGTAGGAAATTCACCTAGTTGCACATCTAGTGAATTTACTTTGTGTCAAGCCCTAAAATCGAAAAAGATTAAAAAAAATTGACTTAGCGCCTATTCACCCCCCTCTAGTCGCCCGTATTGATCCTTTCAATTGGTATCAGAGCCTAGTGCTCTTTGTTTGGGCTTAACCGCCTAAGAGATTATGGGCGATGAGGAGCCCGCCACTAAGGCGGATCTTAATCACCTCATGGCGTGAATGGATGCCATGATGGGTGCCATGGAAAGTCAAAAATCTCAACTTGATGCCCTCATTAGTGGAACGTCTAGTACCACTCCACCGACCCCGGTTGAATCCTCGGATAAGCCCACCTTAAACGAGGATGATCCGGATGAGGATGGGGATGAGGGCGGCAAGGAACCCCCCAAGGTAGATGACACCTCTAGGGGACATAGCCCAGAAATTCCACATCCTACAAGCTATGTCTCCGGGAGACACCTTCAAATGCCACACCTTGCTTCATGCGGCCCACCGCCACCACTTGATGCTTCTAGCTTTGCCAATTGGCAAGATAACATGCGCTCTCACATAAACTTTGTGTCTATTGAGCTTTGGAGGATCATTGAGCAGGGTTTTCATCCAACTTCCAAGGACTTGACCAACTTGCTACCTTGGGAGCAAATCGACAAGCAACTCAATGCCTCCGCCTTGCATCTCATTCACATGTCTCTTACCGAGAAGGACAAGGCGTTCGTCCGCAACATCACCTCCGCCAAGGAAGCTTGGGATGTTCTCACCAACCCCCAACCTCTTCATTGGGAACGAGAGCATTTAAGAATCCAAGTTTGATGAAGCCTCCAATGAAGTGGACAACTTTGCCATGTTTGATGGTGAAACTCCCGAAGAACTCCATAGGCGTCTCTCGGCACTTCAAGTGAAGCTAACGGATCTTGGTTCCTCCAATTGTGATTGGAAGTGGATGAAGAGGAAGTTCATTCAAGCTCTCTTGCCCTTCCACAAGGAGACCGTGAACTCTATCAAGGGAAATGCCAACTTCCGGAAGATGTCCGCACATGATATCTTTCAAGAGATGATGGCAAGAAAGATCTCTGAGAAGAATGCGGATGATGCTCTTGCACGAGCTCATGGTGTTCGTGCTCCTAACCTTGCCTTGAAGGCCAAAGTCACATATCATGAAGAATCAAGTTTGGTGGAAGAGGAAGAGATAATGAGTGGAAGTTCCGAGGACATGAAGTATGCTCATGCCGAACACATGGCTCTTGCTCAAAGGGCGTTCATGAAGAAGTGGAAGTTATCTAGCCCCTCCAAGCCCAAGGCTACAAGTAGAGTGAGGACTTGCTACAATTGTGGTAACACTAACCACTTCATTGCGGAGTGCCCTTATGAAAGAGTTGAAGATCACAATGGAAGACTTGTCCGCAAGGAAATGAAGTCCAAGTCATACCCAAGGAACTCCGACAAGAAAAGAGAACTCCCAATTCACGCTTTGACAACTCTAGAATAGTACCTCTCCGGGGATGATGCAAGTGATAATGATGAAGTAGGAAGGGCCGCCATCGCCATTGCCCAACCTACCCCTTCATCATCCCTATTCGCTTCCGCAAATGAATCAAAGCGCACCAACCACAATGCGACATGTCTCATGGCTCACGCTACAAAGGTATCACCTCCTCTCACACCCATCATACCTAAAAGCCTATCTTTGATGGATTGTGTTGAAAAAAGTGGTGATAATGATGATCTAAATGAAATGGACATTTTCATGTCAACCTTGCATGGGGCGACCAAAGCTCGCTTTGAGATTCTCCTAGATCAATGTAATGAGGCCCTCCTAATAAATGATAAAAATGATGAACGCATTTTTGAGCTTGAGGGGCATGCACGTGACTATGCCAATAAAATTGCTTCTCTTACTCAATCTCTTGAGGAAGAGCATGACCTAAGGGTAGCACTTGAGACATCCAAGTTGTGTGATACGTCTCAAAGGTATCTATAATTTTTGATGCTCCATGCTTGTTTTTACACCATTTGCCTTGTGTTTCGTTACACTTCGTGGCGTTTTTATGCGATTTCCGGAACTAACCTATTGACAAGATGCCACAGTGCCAGTTCCCTGTTTTCTGCTGTTTTTGTGTTTCAGAAAAGCTACACAGGAAATATTCTCGGAATTGGACGAAACAAGTTCCTGAAGTCTTATTTTTCCCGGAAGCTTCCAGAGATTCGAAGAGGCGAAGGAGAGGGGCCACAGGCCAGTCTCACACTAGGCCGGCGCGGCCCAGGCCCTGGCCGCGCCGCCTAGGTGTGAGGAGGCCTGGGGCCACTCCTGACGACGCCCCTTCGCCTATAAGAAGCCTCAGGACGGAAAACCCTAAAGGAGTCGGCGAAATTTCTAGAACAGTTCTGCAGCGCCGCCGCCATCGAAGCCAAATTTCGGGGGATAGAAGTCTCTGTTCCGGCACCCTGCCGGGACGGGGAAGTGCCCCCAGAGCCATCTCCATCGGTCTCCATCACCGTCTCCGCCGTCTCCATCGACCTCACCGCCATCTCCATCAACCTTGCTGTCTCCTATGATGAGGAGGGAGTAGTTCATCCCCGGGGCTGAGGGCTCTACCGGTAGCTATGTGGTTCACCTCTCTCTCCCATGATGTGATCTTTATGTGATCGTGAGCTTTGTATCATGTTGAATAAGTAGATGTTACTCTTCTTCATTATGTGTACTCTAGTGTGTTATTAAAGTAATCTATTCCTCCTGCCATGGTGTAACGGTGACAGTGCGTGCATCGTGGTGGTACTTGGTCTAGGCTACGATTGTGATCTCTTATGGATTATGAGAATAATTATCACTATGATAGTATTGAAGTGATCTATTCCTCCTTTCATGGTGTAATGTTGACAGTGTGTGCACCGTGTTAGTACTTGGTCTAAGTTGCAATAATATCTATCTTGAGTTGTGATTTGATTTGGATATCTCTATGAGTGGTGTTTGTCAAGTACTTGATGAACTTTGAGGAGTGCTTCGTAGCCCTACGAAATAATTAGTGTTATTCAATAGGAGAGTAATTCAGAGTACCATAGTAAAGAGAAGTTATTTATTTGTTCAATTATGTTATATTTGTTGGGAGTGTGTCCACTAGTGAAAGTATGATCTCTAGGCCTTGTTTCCAACTTTGCACACCGTTTACTTGCTGTTTTGTTACTTGTTTGCTTGCTGCCATTTTTATTCCAGATTACATTTGTTACTTATAATCATCTATACCACTTGTATTTCACTATCTCTTCGCCGAACTAGTGCACCTATACATCTGACAAGTGTATTGGGTGTGTTGGGGACACAAGAGACTTTCTGTACCGTAATTGCAGGGTTGTTTGAGAGGGATAGTTTTGACCTCTTCCTCCCTGAGTTCGATAAACCTTGGGTGATCCACTTAAGGGAAACTTGCTGCTGTTCTACAAACCTCTGCACTTGGAGGCCCAACACTGTCTACAAGAACAGACGCGTGCGTAGACATCAAGCTCTTTTCTGGCGCCATTGCCGGGGAGGTAAGGTAAAAGGTACTCGCATCCTCCTGTGTGAGTGCTCGGAGTTATTTCCTTTAGATTCTGCAATTATATCTTTTTGTTTCTTGTTTTTATTTTCACTAGTTAGGCTTAATGGAAAATAAAGAGTTCTTTAGTCTTTTTTATGAGTTTAGATTTGAAGAGAAAATTGAAAAACATTTGGAGCTTATTTCGCATAGCAATGTTATTAGTACGAATGCCTTGAATCCCGTTATTACTAATGCTATGGAAAAGTCTAAGCTTGGGGAAGCTGGTTTTGTTAAGCATGATATTTTTAGTTCCCCAGCTTTAGTGGAGAAAGTTTGCTCTGATGATATTTTATCTCCCATATGTAATGTTTCTAATGATGCTTGTGCTCCTCATCCTTTTAAAATACCTATGAAGATTGTTGAACGTGTTAGGAATAACTGCTATTTAGGAGATGGAACTGTCCATCCGGGTGATCATTTGCTTTTTATACATGAATTATGCGAGTTGTTCCAGTGCGCAGGTATTTCAATGAACCAAGTTAAGAAGAAGCTATTCTCTTTTTCACTGAAAGGCAGAGCTGAGGAATGGTATAAAACACTGAAGGATGGTCAATCTATTGACTGGGAGGAAATTGCACCTCTCTTTTATTCTAAATTCTATCCTTCTAGTCAGGTTTATAAAGATAGAAATTACATTTGTAATTTTTATCCGCATGAGGGAGAAAGCATTGCCCAAGCTTGGGGAAGATTGAAGTTACTAATGCATAAATGTCCTGTTCATGATCTTCCCCGTAATATTGTTATTAATAATTTTTATGCAAGGCTTTCAGGATATTACAAGGACTATCTAGATGCATGCTTTGATGGGTCTTTCACAAGCAAGGATGTTGACACCAAGTGGGATCTGCTTGAAACAATTCAAAACAATATTGAAGGTTGGGATAGCGACAAAGGTAAAGGATCAGGTATGAATTACGAGTTTAATTGCATTAAGTATTTTGCTGAAACTGCTAATTTTCAAAAGCTTAGTTCTAAGTATGGTCTTGATCCTCAAATTATGGTTGATTGCTTTAAAGCCTTTGCTTCCCATATGAACGTTCCTAAAGGAAATGGGGACGTGTATCATGAACCTTTTAAGGACACTTGCATAGAAAGTGATATTGTTATTGATGATTGCAATAAACATGCTCAAACTTCTAAAAGTTCTATTTCTTATAAGCATGTTAATTTTTGTGGAGTACATAGACCTTGTGAACAGAGTTACAACAAGGAAGATTATTGTGTCCACCATGCAAATGAAGAAACCCGAATGTGGTACAAGGATATAGGCGAGATCGGTAAAAAGGTTTGTGAGCTTTATCCTTTTCTTTGTAAACATTGCGATGACATAGGTCATTTTAATTTCCAATGCTCAAGCCCTAATAGTTACTCTTCTAGTACCTTAAGTTTGTATTGTGATGACAAGATTACTCTCAATCAACATGATGAGCTCACTTTGTTCTTGGCGTGTGAAGAGATATCTAGAAAGATTGCTTTGATAGATATGAATGATGTTGATATTAATAGCACCCTGCGTGGTTGTCGTCTCTATTGTGCTAAAGATTGCCTTGCAAATACTTACATACAAAATCTTATAAAACTTGATATTTTTCCAAGCTATGACAGGATTGATAGATGTTTTTATCTTATTAATAGAGAGGAGGAATCCTCCAAAGTTTCTTCTGTTGTTTCTATCAGCAAACCAGATTATGTGGAGAAGATGCCTTTCCCTCCTAAAGAATATGTGGAGAAGATGCCCTTCAAGTCTCTCCCTCCTAAAGGAGAGAGTAAGAAGAGTATGAAGAAGAAGAAGAGGAGTAAAAGGCGAGAGGACACAGTACCTTCCCCTAAGCGTTATGATCCTGCTATAGATTATGATAATTCTGATTGGGATGATGTTCCTATGCCTGTTACTTATGTTAGTGATCATGATTGGGAAAAGCACTCTACTTTTGATATTGAAAATCTTTTTGGTACCAATTCTAAGGTTAATAATTGTTGTACCATTAGTACTATCCATGTTCCTTCTTATGATGATATGTTTGATGAATATGCTTTGAGAAATAGCTGTTCTTTAGCTTGTGATGATACTAAACCTCTAGTTTATGATGGTTATGATGATGAGTATAATGTTTTCAGTTCACCTACTATTGAGGATAAAATTAGTTATGATTACAATATGCCTCCTATTTTTGATGATTATGGTGATGAGAATAATTATTCTGTTGAATCTGCTCCTACTACTATTGTTCATGTGGGGAGTATTAATTATTTTATGCATGTGGCTCATGATAGGGATGTTTTATGTGATAGTTATATTGTTAGTTCTATTCATGATGCTACTGAAAGTTATTATGAGAGAGGGAAACATGGTTTGATGGATCTCAACAATATTAAGTTTCCCCTCTTTATGTTGCAAATCTTGAAGTGGCACTTGTTTTATCTATCCATGCTTGCTACTATGTGCCTCGTTGATTTATTTTCTTACAAGATTCCTATGCATAGGAAGTGGTTTAGATTTAAATGTCTTTCATATCTACTTTTTGATGCTCTCTATTGCTTTAAGTTCCTATATGGCGCCTTTGCCTCAAGCTCTTATATGGCGCCCACATGAGCATCTTTGCAAATTACTGCGCCTAGCTCAAAGGCGTTAAAGAAAAGCACTCTTGGGAGATAACCCATTGTTTTATTTTCAGTATTTTTTTCTTTTTATTTGAGTCTTGGAAGTTATTACTACTGTAATAACCGCTCCTTATCCTTTTTATTTCATTGTTGTGCCAAGAGAAGCCTCTAATTTGAGCGAGGTAAGATTTGGGGATGTTGCTGTCCTGAAACTGTTTTCGGTGCTGCACCGTAAAAATTCATGAAAATTCTCTGTATATCTTTTGTACCTGAGATTTCTTGTGCATATGACCCAGGTTATATCCAAACTTTCATTAGTTGAACACTTTTTGATTTGAGCAACAGAAAATCCTCTAAAAATTCTACCTTTGTTAGCTGTTCTGTTTTGACAGATTTCTGCCAATATTTGTGTTTGCCGCTCGATCGCTTTCTTTTTGAGTTCTTTTGATCATGGAACTTTTGGGGAAGTTGCTACAGTAGTATATGCTTTATATGTGGTGGTTTTAGGTTGAAACCAGAAGCAAAGAGGGTTGATTCTATGTTATGCTTGCACTAATGTTGCTAATAGATTTGTGTTTAGTTTTGTATGAAGGAAGTTTTCAAGTGTAGGGATCGGAGAGTGATGAGATGAGTTGAAGAATGGACAAAAGCTCAAGCTTGGGGATGCCCATGCATCACCCCAAGAAACATCCAAGAAGTACAAGCGTCAAAGCTTGGGGATGCCCCCGAGGCACCCCTTCTTCATCGGCAAAAATCAGGTCACCTTTCAAAACACTATATTTTTATTGCTTCATGCATTATGCGTTTTTCTTGGAGCGTCAGTTGTTTTTGTTTTCAGTTTTATTTTGCTTTGTTTGCTGCAATAAACGCTTTGATAACATCATGTTGTTTTGGAGGGAGATGAACTCCGTTTTTCATTTGCCAAGAACACTCCGTTTTTCACTCTTATCGTTCAACGAGTGTTCTCTTTTTCTGCTACTGCGCTTAGCTTGCATTTTTCGCCTTGATATGTGTTCAGATCTTGTTTTATCTTTTCATCAAGGTGTATTTTTCCTCTGATCTTTATTGGTTTTCATCAAAAGAGGTGTTTATAAAAAGTTTGAATGGTGTTGGAAAAGAGAAAAAGCTTTATGCAAAAAAGTGGTACAAGAAGGAGCTTGTGTAGACTGCGGCTTAGGCTTTTTCATGTCATGCTTGATGTCTTTTTGATAGTATGCTTAGTGGTTTTGCTGTAGCATGACTTGTCTCAAATAACTGAGATTGCTTAAATGAGCCTTTGAAAAAATCATGCGTTGTTTTTATTATATGGAAGCATTTATTTGGTTTTCTCCTTTGATGCTTTATTTGGGTTGACTTGGCGCATGCTTACACCATGTTGACTACAAAAATAAGTCGCCTATAGCCTCTATGATCATTTAGTTTTTGACTTTTGATGCCATCTTATGCTTCTTTTAATGTCGCTCTGCATGATTATGGCCGTTATTGCTCTCTTAGTTGGTCGCTCCCAGTCTTTTGCTAGCCCTCATTTTGTACTGAGTATGAGCTCTACTCATGCATCCAACTCCCAAAAACCAAATTTGCCATTGTGTCCACTATAAATTCCTATGCATGGTATTTGTAAGCCATTCCAAGTAAATTTTCATGTGCTACCTTTCAAAAAACCTTCAAAACACTTCTCGTTTTGTGACACTGTTTTCAGCTCATGGGGATGTAGTGGTTGGATTTGCTATCTTCCATATTGCTTATTCCAAAAAGAAAAAGAAAGAGAAAAAAAAGAAAGAGAAAAGGGCACTCCTCCATGGTATGTGAATGTTGGTGGGCACCCGATGGAATCGATTAGCCATGGTTTGTGAAAGGAAAAAAAGGTGGGGAGGAGTGCCGAGTTTTATAAAAAGAGCACAAAAGTGCCAATCTCTCTCTCAAAAACTTGCTTCATTTTTATATGGAAGATAGTAAGAACCCCATTGCCAGTCGTTGACAAAGACAACCACCTCTCAAAACCAATTTTTATCTCTCTGTTTTACAAATGAAAAGCTCTAGCACATGTTTAATCACTGCTTCTCTCTGCGAAGGGCCTTTCTTTTACTTTTATGTTGAGTCTCCACCTTCTACCTTTATGCACCATTAAGAGAGCATAGTTGTCATTCTGAGTATAATGTGCATTGTCCCAAAGTTTTCATTGATTGATTCATGATCATGGTTTCACTTGTTCTTAAATTATTTGTATCTAGTCGCCCTCTTAAACTTGAAGGTGTCCTATGCATTTATGTTTTGCTCTCCATGAAGGACAAGCTGAAAACCATTTGTATGTTTTTCCTTATGATTTGAACACACGTCTGACTTTCATTGTTTCATTATTCATGATCTTTTGTTTGTGTTTCTTTTCATGTTATAACATGGTTGCTAAGTTTCTATTATCAAGATTATGTCTTTCATGCCCATGTTTTAAGTTCTTTGATCTCAACACTCAAATGCTTACATATATGATCAAGATTGTGTAGGTGCATGTCACCTCAAAAATTATTCTTTTGTTATCACTTACCTACTCGAGGACGAGCAGGAGTTAAGCTTGGGGATGCTGATACGTCTCAAACGTATCTATAATTTTTGATGCTCCATGCTTATTTTTACACCATTTGCCTTGTGTTTCGTTACACTTCGTGGCGTTTTTATGCGATTTCTGGAACTAACCTATTGACAAGATGCCACAGTGCCAGTTCCCTGTTTTCTGCTGTTTTTGTGTTTCAAAAAAGCTACACAGGAAATATTCTCGGAATTGGACGAAACAAGTTTCTGAAGTCTTATTTTTCTCGGAAGCTTCCAGAGATTCGAAGAGGCGAAGGAGAGGGGCCACAGGCCAGCCTCACACTAGGCCGGCGCGGCCCAGGCCCTGGCCGCGCCGCCTAGGTGTGAAGAGGCCTGGGGCCACTCCTGACGATGCCCCTTCGCCTATAAGAAGCCTCGGGACGGAAAACCCTAAAGGAGTCGGCGAAATTTCCAGAACAGTTCTGCAGCGCCGCCGCCGTCGAAGCCAAATTTCGGGGGACAGAAGTCTCTGTTCCGGCACCCTACCGGGACGGGGAAGTGCCCCCAGAGCCATCTCCATCGGTCTCCATCACCGTCTCCGCCATCTCCATCGACCTCACCGCCATCTCCATCAACTTTGCTGTCTCCTATGATGAGGAGGGAGTAGTTCATCCCCGGGGCTGAGGGCTCTACCGGTAGCTATGTGGTTCACCTCTCTCTCCCATGATGTGATCTTTATGTGATCGTGAGCTTTGTATCATGTTGAATAAGTAGATGTTACTCTTCTTCATTATGTGTACTCTAGTGTGTTATTAAAGTAATCTATTCCTCCTGCCATGGTGTAACGGTGACAGTGCGTGCATGGTGGTGGTACTTGGTCTAGGCTACGATTGTGATCTGTTATGGATTATGAGAATAATTATCACTATGATAGTATTGAAGTGATCTATTCCTCCTTTCATGGTGTAATGTTGACAGTGTGTACACCGTGTTAGTACTTGGTCTAAGTTGCAATAATATCTATCTTGAGTTGTGATTTGATTTGGATATCTCTATGAGTGGTGTTTGTCAAGTACTTGATGAACTTTGAGGAGTGCTTCGTAGCCCTACGCAATAATTAGTGTTATTCAATAGGAGAGTAATTCAGAGTACCATAGTGAAGAGAAGTTATTTATTTGTTCAATTATGTTATATTTGTTGGGAGTGTGTCCACTAGTGAAAGTATGATCCCTAGGCCTTGTTTCCAACTTTGCACACCGTTTACTTGCTGTTTTGTTACTTGTTTGCTTGCTGCCATTTTTATTCTAGATTACATTTGTTACTTATAATCATCTATACCACTTGTATTTCACTATCTCTTCGCCGAACTAGTGCACCTATACATCTGACAAGTGTATTGGGTGTGTTGGGGACACAAGAGACTTTCTGTACCATAATTGCAGGGTTGTTTGAGAGGGATAGCTTTGACTTCTTCCTCCCTGAGTTCGATAAACCTTGGGTGATCCACTTAAGGGAAACTTGCTGCTGTTCTACAAACCTCTGCACTTGGAGGCCCAACACTGTCTACAAGAACAGACGCGTGCGTAGACATCATTGTGTCTTGAAGAATCTCACATTTTGGATATTGCTAAACTTAAAAGTGATCGTGATATTGCTCAATCCGTTGCTAATGAACTTAGGTTGCAAAATGAGAAACTAAATATTATACTTGCTAATGAAGGAACCAAGTCTCTTTCTAGCATATTTGTTGCAAGTTCATGCTCAACTAACCCCTCTTGTGAGAAAGTTCCCCTAAAGGGAAATGAGAAGCTTGATGAGCTTTTAAATGCTCAAAAGCAACATGGTGACAAGATGGGACTTGGATATGCCTCCAAGTCCAAGAAGAACAAGAAGAAGAAGAACAAGAAGAAGAAGAAGAGTGTCCCCGCGCCTCCTCCCTCATTAAAGAAGCATGTTCCTAGTGAAATATGCTATGATGAGAATGAGAATGTTTTTGAGGAGGAGGTGAGGGAAGTTATTGGGAATGCCAAGAAGGCTATGCCTAATCATAATAACTTTGCGAGAAAATATAATCCTTCTTATGTTCTTTGTCGTGCACGTGATGGACATGTTTATGCTAAATTTATTGGTTCATCAAATGAATATGTTGCTTGGTCTATTTGGGTTCCAAAGACCCTTGTCACTAACAAGAAAGGACCCATTGAGAAATGGGGACCTAAAATCAAGACTTGATCTCATGTAGGGCTTTGCTTCCGGTGGTGGTCAATGGATAATTGATAGTGGTGCTACTAATCATATGACCGGGAGCAAAGAAATGGTGAAGGAGCTCCGCACCGGTTCATCCCATGTGGGCTATGTCACCTATGGGGATTCTTCAAGGTCAAAGGTATTGGGTCTTGGCAAGTTTGTCGTCTCTCACAATGTTACCGTGGAAGATGTCATGCTTGTTGAGTCCCTTTCATATAATCTTCTTTCCGTTGCTCAACTTGCTAATATGGGCTTTACAACCTTCTTTGATGTTGGGATTGTGGTTCTTTTGTGGAGCAAGTCTCTTAATGTAGCTCATGTTGGGCATGTCGAAAATGGCTTATATGTGATCGACTTCTCGAAGGAGACCACTAAAGCCGCGACGTGCCTCATGGCTAAAGTTGACGTGGGTTGGTTTTGGCATCGCCGGCTAGGCCACGTCAATATGAGAACTTTGCAAAGTCTCCACAAAGGCAACCACATCCTAGGACTAACCGATCTAACTTTTTCAAAAGATCGTGTGTGTAGAGCTTGCATTGAAGGAAAGATGCATGAACTTCCTCATCCTAGCAAGACCATCATTTCAGCTAAGAGGATCCTAGAGCTCCTTCACATGGATCTCTTTGGCCCTCCCACTTATGCAAGTCTTGGAGGAAAGAAGTATTGCTTGGTGATTGTCGATGACTATTCAAGATACACTTGGGTCTTCTTCTTAGCACACAAGAGTGAGACTCAACAAACCGTCAAAGACTTCACCAATGAAGTGCAACGCCAATATGGTCAAGACATATTGATGATCCGAAGTGACAATGGCACCGAGTTCAAGAACTACACCTTGAATGATTTTCTCAGTGATGAGGGGATACGCCATCAATACTCATCTCCCTACACTCCTCAACAAAATGGTGTAGCCGAGCGGAAGAACCGGACTCTCATTGATATGGCTAGGACCATGTTAGCGAAATTCAAGTCTCCGTATAACTTTTGGGCCGAAGCCATTAATCCCGCATGTCATGCATCAAACCGGTTATATCTCCGCAAGGGCTTGGACAAGACTCCTTATGAGATCCTCATTGGAAAGAAGCCTAATATCAAGTACTTCTGGGTATTCGGTTGTAAGTGCTTCTATCTTAAGAAAGGTGTCCATTTGTCCAAATTTGACACAAAAGCTCTTGAGGGTACCTTTGTTGGCTATGCTGCCGAATCTCACGCCTTTAGAATCTTTGACAAACTCTTCGCATGAGTTGTTGAAGTTTCTAACGTGAGATTCGACAAGAATGACGGCTCCCATGTGGAGCAACGTGGTGTTTTTGAAGTAGGTGACGAAATACCTCCTCTTGCCATAAGAAGAATGGATGTGGGACATCTCATACCCGTTGAGGGACACCTTTTGGCGGAAGAAGAAGGACTATGCTCTACTCAAGTGGAGCCTTCACCCTCTCAAACACAACAAGCTCCACAAGGTCCCTTTGATGCTAGCCAAAGACAAGCTCAAGACCCTCAAACAAGTGAGCATGATCAAGATCAAGACCATGAGCATGATGGTGATTCTTCACCAAGTGGTGATCAAGATCAAGCTCAAGATGAAGAGCAAGCTCAAGTTGATGAGCAAGCTCATATTGAAGGTCAAGGCGAGGACCAAAACCATGATGATGACCAAGTGGCTTCTCAAGAATCTCTTGAAGAAGCTCAAGCTCGCTGTGCTATGAAGATAGCATCAACTCTCCGGAAAGGTAGCCACACCTTGGAGAGTGTGATTGGAAGTGTGAGGAAAGGGGTGTCCACAAGGAGGCAATTGGCAAACTTTAGTAGCCACCATGCCTATATCTCTTGTGTGGAACCTCAAAAGGTGTTTGAAGCGCTTGAAGACCCGGATTGGGTAGAGGCCATGCATGAAGAACTCAATAACTTTGAGCGCAACAAAGTATGGTCATTAGTAGAGAAGCCCAAGGATTGCCGCAATGTCATTGGAACCAAGTGGATCTTCAAGAACAAGCAAGATGCAAATGGGATTGTTGTAAGGAACAAGGCTCATTTGGTTGTTCAAGGGTACTCTCAAATTGAAGGCATTGACTATGGAGAGACCTTTGCACCCGTGGCTCGCCTTGAGTCCATCCGTATCCTTCTTGCTTATGCATCACATCATAATTTTAAGTTGCAACAAATGGATGTGAAGAGTGCTTTCTTAAATGGTCCTTTGCATGAGTTAGTGTATGTAAAGCAACCCCCGGGTTTTGAGGATCCTAACTTTCCTAACCATGTCTACAAGCTCGATAAGGCACTCTATGGCCTTAAGCAAGCCCCACGTGCGTGGTATGAGCATCTTAGAGAGCTTCTTGTAGACCGTGGGTTTGAGATAGGCCTCATTGATCCCACACTTTTTACTAAGAAAGTTAACGGGGAGCTTTTCATATGCCAACTTTATGTAGATGACATCATTTTTGGTTCTTCTAACAAATCTTTCAATGATGAATTTGCAAGGCTAATGACTGACAAATTTGAGATGTCTATGATGGGGGAGTTGAAATTCTTTCTTGGTTTTGAAGTGATGCAATTGAAGGGTGGCATCTTTATTAATCAAGCTAAGTACACCCAAGACATGCTCAATAAGTTCAAGATGGACACCGGAGTGAAGGGAGCCAAGACTCCCATGCCTACAAAGGTTACTCTTGATCTCGATCCTAATGGTAAAGAGGTGGATCAAAAACTTTATCGCTCTATGATTAGGTCTTTGCTCTATCTTTGTGCATCTAGACCGGATATCATGCTTAGTGTGTGTCGGGGGGATAACCCCCGGTAGGGTCAAGAGACTAGAAAGACACAAAGTCTATGGTTGACTTATGCCGGGTTATCAAGAAAGGGCCTGGCCGGAATATAAGAGCATCGGCCAGGCCGGCATATGTGTGTATCCCGGCTAATACTTGGATATGCCGGTATAGCCGGAATACTGGTATATGTGTGCCGGCATACTTAGATATGCCGGCCTAACCATTTGGTGTGTTGTGCAGGAGCAGGGGAGGCCGGATTACCCGACCCTCGTAGGTCGTTGGTCCGGCATATATGTCCTGGGTATGGCCAACGGTCATATCCGGGATACTTAAGTCAACCAAGGTGTCACATCCCTACAATCAAGGAAGAAAACATCCAAGCATGGTAGCAGAGTAAGATGGCAGGGTGCACAGTGGAGGTTACCTACCCTCACTGTGCACAAGTACGAGCTCACCGCACAGAGGTAAGGCCACAGTTCAAGAGGTACAAGGTACAGGGATATGGCGTCCCATCGAGAGCAATCAGGGGCGAAGTCAAGGGTCTCTGCCATCGTCACCAGCTCCTGTTTGGAGTGTAGCCCGTGTCTTGTGGTCTTGTATGACCGTTGTAACCCTGGCCACCACTATATAAGGTGGCATAGGGAGCCCTGGTAAAGGGTTGGTCACTCTGTGTTCCTACACTTAGCAGTTCATCTTCCTTCTCTAGCAGAGAGCTTGGAAGCACCATTGTTGTGTACTACATCGACCCAAATATACAATCAGTAGAGCAGGAGTAGGGGTGTTATCTCCTTACGAGAGCCCCGAACCTGGGTAGATCTGTGTTCCTTTCTGTCGTGCTCTTTAGCCCGTTCCCCTCTCCCGAATCCTCCAGCATCTAGTTCGGCCCCCATTTAAGCCATCCTATGGCATATGTTGTTTCACCACGACGACAGTGTGGGAATGTGTGCATGATATCAAGCTGCCCCTAAGGAAAGCCATCTAATGGCGGTCAAAAGAGTCTTTCGATATTTGATTGATACCCCAACTTTTGACCTTTGGTACCCGAAGGGAGCAAGCTTTGAGCTTGTTGGATACTCGGACTCGGATTGGGCGGGAGACAAAGTGGATAGGAAGTCAACTTCCGGGGTTTGCCAATTTCTTGGTAGGTCTTTGGTTAGTTGGTCTTCCAAGAAGCAAAATTGTGTGTCTCTCTCCACCGCCGAAGCCGAGTATGTGGCGGCCACGAGTTGTTGTGCTCAACTCCTTTGGATGAGGCAAACGATGGAGGATTATGGTATTCACTTCGACAAGGTGCCACTCTTGTGTGACAATGAGAGTGCCATCAAGATTGCCCATAATCCGGTTCAACACAACAAGACCAAGCACATCGAGATCCGCCACCACTTCATCCGTGACCATGTCAACCGAGGTGAGATTAACCTATCTTATGTAGGTACACAAGACCAACTCGCCGACATTTTCACGAAGCCCCTTGACGAAGCAAGATTCCGAGAGTTGAGGCATGAGTTGAATATCCTAGACTCTTGCAATGTGGCTTGATCGTGTGCACTTATTCCCATATGTTAGTGTGTGTTCCTATCTAGGTGTGGGCATGGAGATAGGGGGAGTGCGGTCCTAATTAATTGGGCTATCCCTCCCCCCATAATGCCAATAGTAAGCAATGTGTTCCTTTTTGTCCTTCGTGACAATTTTGAGCTTAATTGATGAGTTTTGGTCTTGGGCCCAAGATATATCTTCGCGGTGCCATACCTTTATACTCAAACATGGTGGCTTCGGCCACCAACCTCCTAAGTGGAGGTTTGTTCCCATTTGAGCTTCATTTGCTTTTTATTGCCTTTTCAATGGGAATGTGTTCATGTTTGGCCTTATTTGAGTTTTATTTGCATTTTTGCAAACATGAACACTAAGTACCACATAGTGACCTCTTTCTGACCCAAGCCTATCCCTTTCCATCTAAAACTTGCTTTATCTTTCGAAGAAACATGCTCATTTGCTTAGCTGTGTGATCTGGTCGAGGCAGGCCGGAGACTCCAGGGTTTGCACCCCGGAGACTCCGGTGTCTGGAGGCCGGAGACTCCGGGTGACCAACCCCAGAGACTCCGGCCCTAGCGGTTTTGCCCTGGATCAAAGAGGGTCGGGGTGAGGGAAACCCTACCGGTTCCCTCATTCACCCCCTCCCTCTAACTCCCAGGGGCGCCGTTGCCTCCTCAAGGTCGCCGCCGGGAGCCACCCCGGCCCCGGATCTGCCGCTTGCCACCGGCCATCCTCCTCCACAAGCCTCCGGAGACTTTTTCCTCCGGATTGCTTGCCGTTCCATGGAGCCTTCTGGTATTTTCCTCCTCCTCCCATCTAGTCTTTCCTAGATTCAAGGGATTGGAAGATTTTGCTAGTGCCTCTCTATGGGATGACTTTATTTCGGCAATATGAGTATCTAGCATCTTGTGGAACCAATTTGGTGCAAATATTTGAGCAAAACCATGTCTCTTGTGTCTGACCTCGGGTAGCCCGGAGTCTCCGGTGCTGAAACCCCGGAGACTTTGGAGTCTCTGCCCTTTAAAGGCCGGAGACTTCGGGGTCAGAGACCGAAGACTCCGGTGTAGATCGGCAGTTTCCATTTTGGCTCCACAAGATGCTATTTTCCTTTTTCTGGGCATGTTTTTGACTCTTCCCTTGCTACTTCGTGCCCTTCACTTTCACAGGTAGCAGTGCAAGTGGTCATCATAAACGTCTCCCTCGGAGGCATACGTTTGACTACAACCCGGCCAAGGACTGCTATGTGGAGAGACAGAGTGCGGCTGAGATTGAGAGGGATGCTCTGAGGGATAAAGCTCGGTTGGCTCAGTTGGGTAAGGAAGAAAGGGCCAAAAAGGCCAGGTTTGATCATTTGCCCTCTATCAAGGATTTGTCTCTTCCTGAGTTTGCTGATATGAGGAAGAGGAAGATGTATAACCTACCAAGGAACTCCAATGACCTCAGCTTTCATCGAAGGGAGCAACAACTCATTTGCACTGAGCTCTATGCCAAGCTCACTCACAAGGTGTTGGGGATATACCAAATAGGTATACGAGCGACGTAGTCCTAAATCAGCAAGCCAGGGTGGCCCATCAGGGGTGGTATGGCGGATTCGCCATACCGGGCGGCCCAGTTGCTGAAGTTGGCACGGCGGTACTAGACGCAGGCGCTTATGGCAGATCTGGAGACAGGTCCATGGCGGGCTACTAGCGGCGAGCCAATGGCAGATCCGGAAGACGGCCCATGGCGGGTGACCTTGTAGCGCACGTGTAGGACTTAGTCTAGGACTCCAAGTTGTATCCGCTCTAGTACCAACATGTAGCCCACGCCAGGCGCCTTTATAAGCCCGGCGTGGAGCAGCCCTTGAGGCATCAGACCAATCTTACGGCCAATCGCATAGCGAAACAGCCAACCTCATCATTGTAACCAAGCACTTGTTGCCATATAGTGAATTATAGCAGCACGTAGGATCTCGCCACCGTCGCGGGATCTGAAGCTGGGTAAACTCGTGCTACCACCGTCCTGGATCGCTCCTCCGTGTTCACCCCCTTCCACAAACCGCCATACCCCTACCTCTATGGCAGATCTGTTGACGAAACCACGACAGTTGGCGCCCACCGTGGGGCATAGCGCGTCTGGAGCGCGGATCCAGGCGGGATCCGCCTTTGCAGGCATCGGCGACACCGTCGCCATCGGGCGCGTCCTCTACGATTCCGGCTTCCCCATCGTCCCAGCGGATAACCTCTGGGTGCCGGCTAGAGAAGACCCTGCTCGATTCACCGTCATCCCGATTGGAGATATCCATATCTTCATTGGAGAGACAAACCCTACCCCCGCTACGGAAACCAATTTCCGGCGGATTGGTATGGCTGAAATCCCCAAACGGACCGCTTTCGAGCTGGATACGGAGGAGGACTCATCTGATCTGGAACTTTCCAAGTTACCCAGATCGGATCTGAAAAGTAATCCCACCCAGCCCGCCCTAGAGGTAGAGGAAGTGGTGGAAGACCGCAGTGAATCCGCCATAAGTAATCTGGCGTTAGAGACACCGCGGTACTGCCTTGTTGCATTCGCAGGTATCACTTCGGGATCTACCTCCAATGGAGAAGATAGCCCAGGTGAATCCATCCTAGAGGCACTTAACGAAAGTGGTGAATCGGATGACTGGGACAGCAAAGGCTATGATTCTGACCACTACGATGCCGCCATGAGGAAACTCGAGGCGGAATTGGCGCAGCAGGCACTTGAAGAGCAACAAGCGGCGACCAAGCAGGTGTTTGTAACCAACAAAGGAGATGATGCTGGGCAGACAACCGGTGATCCGCCATCTCAGGCAGTCCACGATGGAGATGCCGGCAATGAGCAGGGTAACCCGCCACCAGCCGCCGATCCCACCGCGGAGCAACTTCCCGAGATTCATGGCGGACCCAGGCCGCCACTACCCGCCATCCCCGAGGACCAGCACCCAGAAGACTTCACGACCCCGCTGGATAAAGTCGTCTACGAAACTCTAGCAGATCCAATCACCCCTGACTATGTCAGAGATGTGAACGATCTCGAGAAGAAAAGGCGAGCACTCCTCAAGGAAGCAAAGCGAGTCGAGAAGATGGGCAAGCAGGTTGATGACGACATTGCTAAAGCTCAAGACACGCTGAAGCGCGCAAGGAACATGGAGGAGAAGTATGTTACTCTCATCCAGAACCAGATGAACGAGGGGGGCGACCCGCAGCTGGTACGAAACCTTGAGTTCACCGTACCAACAGCGGAAACTTTGGCCAAGATGTACATCAAGAATCCGCCATACGTGGACAAAAACCGCGATGAAGTTAGGGCTACGCCCATCGAGAACATCGTGGCTGCAAAGGAGCTATTGGAGCATAACAAGAGCCCAGCAGCCCTAGAGACGGCGGTCAAACTGATGACCAAAGCATTAGTGCAGCAGGAGAAGGCTACATCGTCACGGCGGCTCGAATCTGATCCTGCGCTATGCAGGTCCAGTACTGCCTCTAAAGCTCAGGGGGCTGGCAACTATGGTGGACGTCCTGACAACGAATCTCATACCGGATCCTCAGAAATCCGAAGAAGAGAAGCTCGCAATCAGAGACACGCCATCCCAATATCCTCCGATGACAAGCCACATGGCAAAGGCCCGCAGAGAAACCCATCGCCACCCCGCAAGAATTACCCAGCTTATGGATACCAACAAGCCACTGCTGCTCCTCGCCATAAGACCAACATGCCGCCACCAAAGCATAAGACGTTCGAAGTCCCCAAGGGAGGAATCGTCATACGCGACAATGATGGCAAACGAGGACGAAGCCGTGACGCTGGACGCAGAGACGATCCGCCACGACGGGAAACCAGCAGAGACGGCGGATCCAAGAGAAGGGACCGATCTCGCCATGACGACGGCGCGCACCGTGACGGTGACAAAGACAAGCATCGCTCCACTCGCCGTCACGATGACAAAGGGCAAGGCTCCCGCCGCCATGACGACGATCCATCTTCACGAAGAACAGAAGGAAGCCGTCGTAGCTGCAAAGATCAGTCGCAGGACGGCGAGAGTAAAAGACGGCGTGACCCTTCGCCATCCCCACCAGGGAGCCCCCATGGCGGCGGTGGCGGTGGCGGCGGGCCAGCAAGGTCGCGCAACTCTCGCAAGGATCCGCCGGACCAGAAGCCCTACGACGCCCGTACCCATCTAAATGAGATTGCCAAGTCTCAAACGGCCTTCTTCCTCGGCCCAAAGTGCTTTGGACAACGGATTCGTGATGAGCCCATCCCGTATGGGTTCAAAATCGAGAAAAATATCCGCCAGTACAATGGAGTCGATAGGCCTTTGACTTGGCTACAAGATTACTTCAACGCAGTACAATTCGCCGGGGGATCTCCCAATGTTGCTGTCCGCTATTTGCCCCTGATGCTATCCGGCACTGCGAGGCAATGGATCAACGACTTAGCAGAAAACTCCATCCAAACCTGGTTCGATATGCAAACTGCGTTTACCGAAAATTTCGAGGGGACTTACAAGAGACCTCACAACATCGGTGACCTCCAACGGTGCCGACGAGCCGACGACGAGACCTCCCGAACTTTCCTCGCACGATGGCTGGATATGAAGAACTCTTGTGAAGGGGTTACTGACGAATCCGCCATCCTCGCGTTTATTGACAGTTTGGAGAGAGGCCAACTGCTCCGCCATCGCCTGTTGCGGGAAAGGAACGAAGGGAAATTGACCCTAAATTCCATGATCACCATCGCAAGCAACTACGCGGCCGCCGCCGACGACGCCCGTGAATCTCTGAAGGCTTCCGCCATCCAGAACACTGGAAAGCGGAATAGCAGTAAGAAACGGAAGAATCCGCCAGAAGAGCCGCAGGCTCCAGACATGGTAGCCACAACCTTTGCTGACAAGGGTCAAAACAGCCAGCGCGGCCGAGGACGCGGAGGTAGCGGCGGCCAGCCACGGAGTTCTGCAACTCCCGCTTCGGCGCCATCCGCTCCCGTGTCTTACGACGAATACCGCGATATGCCATGTTTTGCCCATCGCGACGCTTCAGGAAAGTGCAACCACACCAACCGGAACTGCAAGTTTGTCAACGACCTCAAGGCGGATCAAGAAGCTGGCTTCAAACGTAGCCGGCGACAACGGCCTCGTGGCAAAGGAAAAGCGGATAAAGACAAGGAGTCTAGGGATGGCAGCGATATGGATGAAGACCCTGCACCCAAACCCGCCGAAAAGGCAGAGGGTGGTGCTGGCAAGGGTAACCCAATCAAGGACAAAAAAGGTGCCTTTCACACATTCCTTGGACCCCCCACGGCTAAGGCACAGAGAGCTGCTATGCGCTCACTTAATGCCACCGTGCCAAAAATCCGCCAGTACGTCAGATGGTCTGAAGTACCGGTGCACTGGAGCCGCGATGATCATCCAGAGCACATCCCAGATGGCTATTACGCCATGGTGGTATGCCCCGTAATCCATGGCTATGAGTTCTCCAAATGCTTAATGGATGGCGGCAGCAGCCTGAACATCATGTACGTGGAAACTTTGACAAAGCTCGGCCTTACCAAGACCCAACTCCGCCATAGCGCGGTCACCTTTTATGGGGTGGTTCCTGGTCGCCAAGCCAAGTCCCTCGGGTCCATCACACTCAAGGTTGCCTTCGGTAGTGAGGAAAACTACAGAGAAGAGCCCATAACCTTTGAGGTTGTCCCGTTCAAAAGCACTTACCACGTGATCTTCGGGCGCCCAGCCTTCCACAGCTTTCATGCGAGGCCATGCTACATCTACAATCAGCTGAAGATGCCGGGACCGGATGGCATAATCACCGTTTATGGCAGCTTCCGAAAGGCAAAGGAGTGCGAGGAAGGAGAAGCCGCCTTCGCGGAAGTAGTGTTCTTCGGTGAGGAGTTCAAAGAAATCCACGCCGCTACGGACCCCGCGGAGATGCCGGCATCCAAGCAGGAGGTTTCCGCCCCCCGCCCACCTTCAAGCCTACAGTCGATACAAAACAGGTGGAACTTGTTGCTGGCGATGCCGCCAAGACCACCGCCATTGGGACAAATTTGTCCCCCAAATAGGAAAGCGCGCTCGTCGAGTTCCTCCGCGAGAACCGGGACATCTTCGCATGGCAGCCATCTGACATGACGGGTGTACCCAGGGAACTCGCCGAGCACGCTCTGTAGATAATTCCTGGCTCAAAGCCAGTAAGATAAGCCATGAGACGCTTCGGCGATGAAAAGCGCCGCGCCATAGCGAAGGAGATTTCCAAGCTGTTGAAAGCAGGCTTCATCAAGGAAGTGATACATACCAAGTGGGTGGCAAATCCGGTACTAGTTCCTAAGAAAAACACAAAAGTTCTGCGCATGTGTGTAGATTACACTGGCCTAAACAAAGCATGTCCAAAAGACCCTTTTCCCTTGCCTCGCATTGACCAAGTCATTGACTCGACGGCGGGATCGGAGCTACTGTGTTTCTTAGATGCCTACTCTGGCTACCACCAAATCAAGATGAAAAAGTCCGATCAGCTCGCTACGTCGTTCGTAACACCTTATGGCACATATTGCTATGTCACAATGCCATTCGGTCTGAAAAACGCAGGAGCAACGTATCAGCGCACCATGCAAAAGTGCCTGGCGGATCAAATCGGACGAAATATCCACGCATACGTGGATGACATCGCAGTTATGTCTAAGAAGCAAGATGGCCTTATAGCGGATTTGCAAGAGACATTTGACAATCTCAGGAAGTATAATATGATGCTTAACCCAACGAAGTGCGTCTTTGGGGTCCCAGCTGGACAACTCCTAGGATTCATCATCTCCCACCGCGGAATTGAGGTTAACCCGGAGAAGATCAAGGCAATACTCGACATCTCCCGGCCCATCGACCTAAAAGACGTACATCGACTCACAGGCTGCGTGGCAGCAGTGAGCAGATTCATCAGTCGTCTTGGCGAGAAGGCTTTGCCACTCTACAAGATGATGAAGAAATCAGACGAATTCGTCTGGACCGACGAGGCAGACGCTGCACTTAAAGATCTAAAGAGAGTGTTATCCACTGCACCAGTTCTAGCGGCTCCCGAAGACCAGGAACCCATGTTACTATACATGGCGGCAACCAATAGGGTGGTCAGCATCGTCATGGTGGTAGAGCGTAAGGAAGAAGCGCAGGAGTATGGCGTACAGAGACCAGTCTACTATGTCAGCGAGGTCCTGACGGAATCCAAGCAGCGCTACCCTCACTACCAAAAATTGGCATACGGAGTTTTCCTAGCTTCCCGTAAGCTAAGGCATTACTTCTATGACCATAAGATCACAGTGGTGAGCAATGCCCCACTGAAGGACATCATCAACAACAGCGACGCAACGGGACGAGTTGCGAAGTGGGTCATTGAATTGGCCTCTTTCGACATCGACTACAAGCCTCGCACCGCCATCAAGTCTCAGGCCTTGGCGGAGTTTATGGCGGATTGGAAGGAAGCGCAGAGACTACGCCCGTCCCAGAACCAGAGCATTGGGTGATGCACTTTGATGGCTCAAAGTTGCTACACGGCTCGGGGGCTGGAGTGACACTCAAATCTCCCAAGGGAGATGAGCTAAGCTACGTTCTCCAGATTCACTTCCCCACCACCAACAACATCGCGGAATATGAAGCGCTACTACACGGGCTACGTGTCGCAAAGGAGATCGGCGTACAACACATCATGTGCTGTGGAGACTCTGACCTTGTGGCTCAGCAGGTGGCTGGCACATACAAAGCTCGGAATGAAGTAATGGCGGCATACAGGGACGAAGTGGACGAGATGGCCAAAAGTTTCCTCGGCTACGACATAAAGCACGTACGGCGAGAAGATAACATGGCGGCCGATACCTTGTCCAAACTGGGATCCAGCCGTAAGGCAGTTCCGCCAGGCGTATTCCTCGAGTATCTGCGCGTACCATCAGTTAAGATGGTGGATCCGGAAAATCCGGAGCTAGCGAGCTCCCCTGTTATGGCGGTTTTGCCAAGCAATCCGCCATGGGCAGAGCCCTACCTGGAATTTCTGATGACCAAGAAACTTCCTGAAGACGAAGTCCAGAAAAGACAAATCGAGCGTAGAGTCAAAGCGTACACCATCATAGATGGCCAACTCTACAAACGAAGCACTTCGGGAGTTTTCATGAAGTGCATATCCCAAGTGGATAGAATCGAAATACTAAGAGAGATCCACAAAGGCGAATGTGGGCATCATGCCGCCGCCAGATCCCTCGTAGCTAAAGCATTCCGCCATGGATTCTACTGGCCAACAGCCAAGGCAGATGCAGACCGCATTGTGGAGCTCTGCCACGGTTGCCAGATGTACTCCAAGCAAACCCATATGCCCGCCACAGCACTGCATACAATCCCCATAACTTGGCCTTTTGCAGTCTGGGGGCTAGACATGGTGGGTCCGCTAAAAACAGCACCTTCGGGATTTACGCACCTCCTGGTAGCGGTAGACAAATTCACGAAGTGGGTGGAAGCTAAGCCCATCAGGAAACTTGATGGCAAAACCGCCCTCAAATTTGTCAAGGACATTGTGGTCAGATTCGGCATCCCACATAGCATCATCACCGATAATGGCACTAATCTGTCTCAAGGAGAAGTTGAAGAATACTGCCATCACAACGGAATCTGCCTTGACCTAGCATCTGTGGCACATCCGCAGTCTAATGGCCAAGTTGAGCGGACCAACGGACTAATCATGTCAGGGATCAAGCCACGCCTGGAAGCACCGCTACACAGAGCAGCTGGAGCTGGGCAGAGGAGTTGCCATCTGTGCTGTGGAGTCTACGGACCACGCCAAACAGGTCAACTGGCCTTACCCCTTTCTTCTTAGTCTACGGAGCAGAGGCAATCTTGCCAAGTGATGTTCAGTACGATTCTCCAAGAGTAGAGGCCTACAAGGAAGAAGATGCAGAAGCGTCCAGACAACTATCTGTGGACCTGCTGGAAGAAGAACGAGACCTAGCAGCCCAGCGATCCGCCATCTACCAGCAGAATCTCCGCCGCTATCACAACAGGCGAGTTCGCCAACGCTCGTTCAAAGAAGGTGACCTGGTGCTACGTCTGAAACAGCAGAAGTCCCACAAGCTATCCCCGCCTTGGGAAGGACCCTTCGTCATTAGCAAAGCTCTACTGAATGGTTCCTACTACCTCGTTGATATTCGCAAGCTAGATAAGCGACCAAGTAAGAAGCGCAAACGAAGAGACCCTGACGATATCTACAACGAGACAGATCGTCCATGGAACATCGCACAGCTACGTCCTTTCTACACTTAGCACTTTTCTAGATATGTAATAGGCACCTCTATATGATCAATGAAATAAAGCATTTGGTTCACTCTTGATTTCTTCTGAGTCTTTTACCTCCTTTATTGTTCATTTAGATCGTATAGAACCTTTTGCGCAATTGTGCTCTGCACTTGCGTCTCTTTTAAATCCGCCATAAGCGGTCCGCGTAGCTTTTTTATGTTTTGATCTTCATTCGATGTTTTCTGTGTGGATTCCCGAGTAGTGACTTTTTGACGATCTAAGCCGCCATCTGCTCAGGGTTTTGGACGGTTGCTATTAAGTATCGTCGCCCTAGCGGATTGTTCGTGCGAAGATTTCGCCATCTCACGAAAAGTCAAGCACAGAGAGCCGGATGGCGGATCGCATAATCCTACGCGTGAATTTTTTTCTAAGTGTTGTTTTTGGGCATGGCAAAAAACTGCAAGTTGCATAAAACTAGGCCTGGCAGTTTCTTCGCGCAATTAAACCACTTCATAAAAAACAAACTGCAAGAGTTTAATAGCATTTCACTGATCCGCCACAAGTAGATCAGTCACAGTGCACAAGCATCCACACGCAGTTTAAAGTTTAACTTACAGACCCACTCAGGGGCCGAATTGATGCAAAGTATTTTCCTGCCATATTGCAGGGCATATCTCAAGAGGATGGCGGAATCTTGGAGGACACCTCATCGCCGCCATCACCACCTGCAGTTGCCGCGGAGGCGGATGCCGAAGCTTGGCTGGGCGACCCTGGCAGCTCGTATGCTTCATAGTATACGTTCAACTGAGTGCCAAGGACACACAGTTGATCGTATCCAAGCACGCTCTGCCGGATGGCGGCCTCGTCCACCGGCGCGCCGTCCTCACCGCTCTCAGGGATGCCGGGGGTGAGCTGGTCCAGGTCCATCTCGGGATAGTGGGCCTTCGCCAGGGTCAACGCTGTCCTGGCACCACCCCGAGCAGAGGACAGTTTCTAGTCCGCCACCAGCCCTGGCACCAGCAGAAGCTTTTGTGTGAGCGCGATGGCGGAGAGGTTGGAAGAACCCGCTATCTGCAGGCTCCCGCACGCTTGGCGACCAGCGCTGAGAAGGCCATCCAGCTCCTTCCTCGCTGCATCAGTTGCCATGCGCAAGCCCTCAGCAGTGTCCATCTCGCCCTGCCCCAAAGCGGCTGCATGGCGGAAAAAGAAGATGCGTCACGCACAACATAGAATTGAAGAAACTTTACGCTATAAGAAGAAATGGTACCCAGCAAGTTGTCCTGGAAATGATGGAGGAGCTCGTTAAAGCCTTCACGCCGCTTCTCAAAATCAGCGGCAGCTTTGCGGAGATCCGCTATCTCCTTGTCCTTCTTCTTGCCCTGGTTCTCCTGGTCCTTCAGCTGCCTCTCGAGGGTGGCGTTTCAGCCAGCGATTTTCGGAGCTGTTCATTCAGCCCATCCATCGCAATGGCATGGCCTTTCTTTATCCCCTCAGTGTGGACTTGAGCTTGGCAGCGTCTGCATGGCGGAATCTTGTCAGCTCAGCATGATTGAATAAGCATAAAGGAAACTTAAGGTAGATTACCGCTATTCTCAAGCTGCTGCCGCAAATCCGCCACAAGAGCGCTTTTCTCCGCCAGCTCCTTCTCCTGCGAGCTGACGACCTGGACTAGGTCCTCCACCACCTTCTTGTAGTTCTGGCAAAATTTGAAGTGTTAGTCACTCTTAGAGCACCATGATGGATAGAATCCGCCATGATGCTCGGGGGCTACTCATGTTGATTTTTTAGTCACTCTTAGAAGCATCATGAGAAAGGATTATCCGCCATGATGCTCGGGGCTACTTATGCTGATTTTGTCTTCCTAAGAGCTTTATGCCGGATAGTCATCCGCCATAACGCTCGGGGGCTACTCAGTATAAAAATTTAAAAAGGTTCTCTATAGAGCACTGTGTGAACTACCAGCGCTCGAGGGCTAAGCTATTCTAAAAACTTACAGAAGTCAACCTTGGAGCCCATAGCGGATTAAATTTGCGAATCCGCCATGGCGCTCGGGGGCTACTGGGAGTACATACCTCTTTAACAAGACTGGTTCTCTGAACAATGCTGCCATAGCAGATGATACATGGTTACTGGCCTCCTCTTGTAGATTGTCGAGGCGGAAAGGGGCCTCTGATTTATTCTTCCACTTTGAAGCCTCCCCAGCCCCTGCATCCACCTGGACTGATTTCTACTAAAACTCACCTTCTTAGCACCTTAGTGGGGCGGTTTAGTGGGCCAGTATTCTCTAGAACATCTGCCATCTTGCTAGCATGTTGGGAAGAAGTGGAAGGCCCAGTTGGGTGAGCAGGAGCATCTGGAGTAGGTGGAATGGCGGCAGGGGATGGCTTGGTCCTTGGAGGTTTCTGGCCAGAAACTTTTCTCCTTCTGTGCATAGCAGACAGACAGAGATTAGAATAGTCAAAGTATACATGGTATGAATGCAAGTTATGATTACACTTACTTCCGTTCTGGCAGATTTATGGTGGCGGAGTGTTCGGGCACGGTGTCCAGATGGCCGCTAAGGGCAGGGGACGGATGGCGCGAAATGACCCTCTTGCCTAGCCCACGTATGCGTCCGCCAGCACCGCGAACACCGCGAGGAACCGCCGTGATAGGTTCA